>PVIU01009563.1:0-75454 GCA_004026605.1 Ondatra zibethicus | reverse complement strand
CTGGGCTCATCTCATAGTTTCCTCCTTGTCTTGCTGACATTGGCCATGACATACTTAGATATCACCATACATGGATAGAGAGACACGGAGATTCCTTCCAGTAAAGCGGGAAGCCCTGGCCATGGAAAACTCTGACTAAAACATGACAGTCAGCCAAATGTAAGAAGACAGGTTAGAAGCACTCAGGAGGCAGAGGCAGGCAGGTCTCTGTGAGTTCGAGGCCAGCCTGGTCTATAAGAGCTAGTTTTACAATAGGCTCCAAAGCTAGAGAGAAACCACGTCTTGAAAAAACAAAAACAAAAAAAGAAGGCAGGTTAGAGCTGACGACCTGTCTTCCATGGCAGTTTGTAAATGCGCTAGAAAGCATCTGGCTGCCTGTACTGAAATGCATGCGAATTCCCCCCTCAGAACCTCCCATCCTCGTCCTGTCTTTATAACGGGTGCTGCTGTGCATTGGACATGTTGAATGTGACTAATACCTACTAAATGGTTCAGCAGTTCTGAATTTATTCAGAAGGCATAAAAGCTTGTACCCAAGACTTAGACACCAGGGTTTGCAACCATTTTCTGTAGAGTAGCCCAAACTGGAGACACTCCAAATATCTCTCAGCAATTGCATCAAACTCCAGTACATCCGCTTAGTAGAATACTACTAAAATGACAAAAAGACACAAAGTATCGAAATATGTTGCAACCAGGAGGGCCTTCAAGAATGTTTCATAAGTGGGGAAAAAAAAAACAGATGCAAAGGCCCACCTACTGTTTTGTTTTTTCTATAAAATTTGGAAGATGTAATCTACAGTGACAGAGAACAGATGGGTAAGTTACCCAGAGAGTGGAAAGAGAGCCGGGAAAGAAGGGGAAACCAACAAGGGGAGAGTGCAGTCTTCTGGGGGGTATGCTTGCTGCCGACACGATGGTGGAGTCACAGGAGTGCCACACCTTAGCGGGTGGTGTCTTCATACATGTGTGGCTTTCTATGTAACAGCTATAGCCCAATAAAAGCATTGAAAGAAAAAAACTGTGTCTGAGACGGAAAGCAGATGGGAGGGGGAGCTATCTGGGAGAAGGGAGGGGACTAACAAGAGTGTGGAGGGGGAAGAGAGATGGGAGGAAAGTAGATGCTAGGCAGATGTAATAGTATCATGAAACCCTTATTTTATGCAAGTTAAAAAACTGGAAACAGCAAAATTTCCTATGGCTCCACTGACATGTAAGTCTCAGTAATAAATTAACTTTAAAAACCCTTATATATTTTTTCATACGTTTATTGGGAGCATACCATATGCCAGGCGCCAGGAAAAATACATGCAGTGAAAAGCAAGTGTGACTCCTCCAGCTCTGCAGCTGGGCGAGAGAAATAGGTTTGTAAACAGACAATGGATTGACTTCCCCACAGGCAGTTCTGAAGTCATTACCAGGTTTAACCAAATTGTCCTCTGTTGATTGAATTTATGTGTGTATCTGTGCTTTCTTGTTTTACAGAGTGACTTGTGGTCTTTGGGAATCACCGCCATTGAGATGGCAGAAGGTGCACCCCGTAAGTTCCTTCCCTTGGTAAAATTTTCTGCTAGTTGGTCCTGCAGGTCCTGCAGGTTCCTTACCAGGGCTGCAGTTGGGCTCCTTCTGCTCCACTGAACCTGGCATGGGTCTGATGTGGCATATTTAAGAAGCAGGAGCATATTAAATCAGCCAGGATATCTGTTCATTTCAGAGCAGCGTGGTTTTGCTAGGAAAAAGAATGCTAACCTGGGCAAGTCTTTTTGCCTTACCCACAACTGTGGGGCTCACTCCTGAGGCACTCTGCCTCACCCAGAACTGGGCGCAGCCACAGATAATGTCAGACTCCAAAGCTCAATTCCTAGGAGCAGCTTTCACAAGCACCTGCACTCAGAGGCTGATTCTCTTCTGAAAATATTAGAATTTAGGATTTAAGATGTCCCTGCCCTTATAGGAGCAGTGTCCCAGATGCTTGCAATCTTGAGAACCTCCAAAGTCCCCTGGAACTTTGTGCTGGCACCATAGAAGACCTCTGGAAGCTGTTGCAGTGGTGGAGGATTGAGGCTGTACCTCCCAGAACTCCCTGACTGTCCCTGTCAGTGCCAGCCTTAGTAGACACCAGCACACCCTTTCCTGGAAGACATGGATTCACTTTGCAGGCAGCTGTGATTCAAGCAACACCCTGATACCTAGCTGTCCCTGCCTGGGACTACAAGACAGTCTAGGATCCACCTTCCCTCCTCCACCCAGGGCTAGGATTGTGTCAGTATAACATGGCTCTTTCCTGGCCCCTTCTCCATCCCCCAGGAGTGTCCTTGCATGAGCATTCCCACGCCTTCACACCTTCTCATCCACCCCTCGCAGACCCAGGGCTGAAAAGACCTGAAGACATTCATGACCGCTCATTCTTAGACTTAGGACTCCTCGCTGCCCTCTTATTTTCCTTAAGTTCCTTGAATCCATGTGCGGCGTGATTGACTTGGAGTGTTTGTTGACAAAATTTCCTTTGCTCACGATGACATTTGTGAGTCGCCAAATTCAGATACCACACTCTTAAAACTATGTTATCATCCTGAGTGGTAGACAAGACTAAAAATAAACTACCCATAGACTCCTCTGGCATCGAGGGAGCATATATTCTCAATCTTGGTACCAAAAAAAAATGTATTCTCACTGTTAGAAAGTAAGCAATAGGATATGTGGATTGAAATAAGAATGTAGAGTGTGTTCATGATATTGTGTTTATGAGCTGACTTCATCCCGTGGTCATCCTGGGGCTGGAGGATTTCTAACTCAAGGCACACCGTGCAACCTGAAAGCTGCTCGGGGCATTTGGTGTCCTGGCAGGGTACCAAGAGCCTAGAAATATGCATAGATAGCAGTGTTTGCATGAGCCTCCAATGGGGAGATGGGACTGTGGATGTCTAGATACCTCATAGATTATAGCTTAGGCTTTTGTTAAAGAAAATTACCTCAGCCACGCCAATCATAGCTGACACCTGTTTATTTTGAATGGCAGGTGTCTACCTGCAGCAGAGATGGCTAGTTTTTGGCCCTTTAGCTTATTTTCCTTATGACATGAAGTCATAGTCACTAGGATTGTTAGTATCTATTTGAAATGGGCATTTTATGATATTCATCTAATTAGACAACAGCCCCTTGAACTGCTTGCTCCAGAGAGGTGCCTGGGTCTTCCGACCCCTTACTGGCAAGCGCCTTATGGACACTGAACACTGTGCAGCATTTTCTGCGCAGCCCAGATGGTAGGGTGGATTTGGCCTCTGACTGGCTCTGGTTCTTGTTTTCGGTCTCCCACAGCCCTCTGTGACATGCATCCTATGAGAGCCCTCTTCCTCATCCCCCGGAACCCAGCGCCTCGCCTCAAGTCTAAGAAGTGGTGAGTTTGCCCTCCAGTAGTTCACAGATCTGAGGGTGAAGACTTCCTGTGCTCCTTCTTGTCCATGTGTGTGTGTGTGTGTGTGTGTGTGTGTGTGTGTGTGTGTGTGTGTGTGTGTGTGTGTGAACATGCGTCTGCAGGTGCACATGTGTGCTTGAGTGCAGAGGCCATGGGTTGACCTCAGTTATTGTCCACAGTGGCATTCCTTCCTTAGTTTTATAGACGGGTGTTTCATTAAACAGAGGTCACTAATTTGTCTGGACTGGCTGGCCAGTGATTCCCAGCAATACTTAACACTAAGGTTACAGACACATGTTACTGTACCTGGCTTTCTGTGAGTGCTGGGGAACTGAACTCAGGTCCTTGTGCTTGCAGGACAAGCACTGTACTGACTTAGCCATGTGCCCAGCCTCTCTGAGATCTTTTGAATTACCTCGGATGCCTCTCTAGGTCCTTCCAGGTGGATTAAAAGGATGCATACCACAGCTTGCAGGTGACATTCTGCATGCTACCATTCATCTTGGACTAGCAGCTTCATTACCTGCTGTCTGTACAGCCTGTTGTTAACCCTATCCTCAAAGCAAAGAGCTATTAGCCAAAATGGAGCCCAAGTAATGGCATGAAAACGCCATGATTTATGACCGCAGTGTATTTTCCTGACTACATGGCACTTTTCATAAGAGATGTGATGATTTAGAGTCAGCCCATTAGATTGATTGACTTCTAGTCCTCAAGACCGTGGTTCCCCGCGCGCCCACACAGACCCGCTAATGGTCCATGTGATGTCTCTGGCATGGGAATTTGTGGGTCTTTGTGGGGATTTTTTTAGTCCCTTTCTCTCTGTGACAGGGCATGCTGGCTTCCTATTTTGGGGAGAGCAGTATAACCTTTGTTCTTAAGAAGCTTGTCCTGACGTGAAGGTGGCTTGTTCTAAAGAGCTACCGCATGCGCTGTCACGAGGGGCAGGATGGGAATGTGGATGGGGAACGATCCGGTGAGGTCTGAAAACGGAGTCCATGGGTTATGCCAGCTATGAACTGTCACTTCCGTGTGTAGTCTTGACGTCTTACTATTCTGTAACAAAAATCTGATGCTTCCCTCCCCTGCTACAGAAGTGACGTGGCCTCCTCTTACATTCTTTTATCTCTGCTTCTTCTTGTCTTGGAGTTAATCCCTGCCCACCTGTGACCGCCTACTATTTTTCCCCCAGATGTAAGTCCTGGGCAGTTCAGCTGAAAAGGAACAAGTCATTTGTCCCTTTTCAAATGACTTGAAGCTCAGGCCCTTGACTGGCATCCTCGTGTTCCCCACCCACAGACACACACCCACCACATAGAGCAGGCTTAATTAGTACCAATCAGCTGGTAATGACATAGCAGCCCCGGCTGAATGCCAGAAAGGCACACTACAGAGACGGGAAGGAAACAGAAAAGCCACAAGCAATGACAGTCTCTAAGTCGCCAGACCTGCAAGGGGAGTGTGAGTTGCTATTGGTAACCGGAGGCAAAGCTTTTCTGCTCTCCTTCCTCTCAGAGGGTCACCGAGGTACCAGATGTGCTCTCTCCCCAGCAACAGCCTTTCATTGGGCACCATGTAGCATGTGGTGACAGAGCACAGGAGGGCCCTTCCTCTCTCTGCTGAGATTTCTTCTCTCTCCTCCCTGGATCCCACTCCCGGAGGGGGGAGCCAGCTCAGTTCCCTCCCCTGGAAGCAACAGTGACATAGCAAAGCCTGCTGCCTGCCAGATTTCTGCTTGGAATGTGCCAAGCTCCCTAGGAGAGCCTGCTGTATGGCACGGGTCTTACTTCCTGTCCTCTGTCACTAAGCCTCCTCCTCTCCCTTCGCTTTTCTGAGGAGATATTTTGAATTCACCCACAGAGGTACAAGCTGGCCATCCAGAGGCATGTCACCAAGGGGCTGCATTTATTCCTGCATCATTTCCGGGACAAAACTCCTGACAAAGCCCACAATTAGAGAAGGGACACAGTCTGTCACGAGGGGAAATTAAGGCAGTGGGGGTGTGAAACAGTTGTCACACTATGTCCACAGTCAAGAGCCAGAGAGAGGTGAGTGCTGATGTTCAGGCGTGCTCCTCCTTCCTCTTTATTAAGGCAGAGACTCTAATCCACGCTCAGTGCTGCCCACATTCAAGACAGATCTTCCCCCCTAGATTGCACCTGCCATCTGGTCGCGCCCTTACCACCACACCACACGCGGGTGTGTGTCTCCCAGGTGGTTCTGGGTCTCAGTAGGCCAGCAATGAAGATGAAGCACCGCAAGTTCACCCTTGTCTGCTGGACACTCAGACATATCATTTAAGCTTAAAAATTCCACCCCTGGTCCTCGAAGACTCATGATCATCTCATGGCGCAACGTAGATTTAGTTCATCTATAAGAGTCCCCCAAATCTAAACAGTTTGAGATCTAATTGCTCAAAAGCCCCAAGTCTCTGGTGATACCCAAGCAGTCTCTTAGCTGTGATAACCTGTAAAGTTAAAGACTAAGTCACATATTTCCTGTTTACAATGCACAAAATGAAAGCTTTCATTTTAAGAGGAGAGGAATATGGGCACAGAAAGGAAAAATAGGGCATAGGCTGGGTCTGTATCTAGCATGCGAAACAAAATCCCATAGCTCCATCCCAAGCATCTCGCGCTTGTGGTAGTGGCCTATGGTCTGCACTGGCCTTGCCTCTCTTGCTCTATCTCCAGCACACACAGCCTGTCTTAGAATAGCTTTCCTCAGTGAACACCCCACAATCCTGGCTTTCTGACATCCTGAGTGAGGCTTCCTTTCACAGCCCTATGTTGGGGTCATGGGGCCTTCCTGAAGGGGATCTGACTCTGCCACCCATTGCCTGACCTCAGCAGCTTCTGAAAACCTTGCTACAAGTCCTCCCTACCCACAGGGAGCTGGTCCTCTCATATCAATCGTTACCAAGAAAATGCCCCTATAAGACTTGCCTGCAGGCTCATCTGATAGAGGCATTTTCTCATTTGAAGATAACTCTTCCCAAATGACCCTAGCTTGTATAAAGTTGAAAAAAAAAATTAGCCAGTACACACGACACCCACAAGCCCCACTGTTTTCCACACTCCATGCCTGCTGTCAGGGCACTTTTGTTTCGAGAAAGGACGAAGGTGTGTGTGTGTTTGTGTTCCAAATAAAATAATGACGATATAAAGTAGATGTTACGAAATATTGTAAATAAATTGAATTTACTAGTTTGTATTGTGACTGCACACTTCTTCAAAATCAAAACCCACAAGCTTTGAAATTAACCTTTTCTGTTCAGTTTTCCCAAATCAAATATTTCTAGATCAATTCCCTTAATGAACATTGTGCAGTCACATGCTCGATAACATTTTAGCTAGCAATAGACAGGACCACCTGGTGACTCTGGCCAACTCAACTGAGCAGATACGTTCTGTGATGTCTCACAATAACAATGTCATATTTCAAACATCTCCCTGTCACTGAACAGGGCTGGACAATGCCCATTTTATTCAACAGAATTGTGTGTGTGTGTGTGCGCGCGCGCGTGGGGAATGTTAGTAATGTCTCATTTCTGTGTTGCAGTCCTTAGGAAAGAATTTTCTCTTCCTTGAGTCCAGTGATGCTCAGACAATGGTCAAATGTCCCTTCAGTGTGCCAGTGCTAATCACAAGAAGTATTTTAAAGGAGTTAACTTACTTAATCACTCTAGTGGTATTTTGAGATAAGTTCTGGAGATGTCTGTATTTGTAGTCACAGAAATGGGCCCAGAAAAGTTAAGCCGTTTGTCCTGAGTCATACAGTAAGCGATGAAGTCCAAGGAAGAGAAAGGGGGTAGTGAGAGCTAGCACAGGGTCATGACAGACTTTCAAGGCCAAATTTGCCAATGTGGAAGTACAGTGGCTATTGTAAGCAACTTCAGTGTGTAACAGGGTGAGTTGAACCTCAGACTGTGAACACCAAACACTGGCATTCCCTTTCCATCCAAAATCATCCATCTCTCGTGCTCATCAGCTCTTGACATTCAGCACTTCATCTGCCTCTTGGTAAGGCTGTATCACTAACCTTCCTGAAGGTTATCTTTTATTATTTAAGTTATTTGAATTATTTAGTTACATTATTATTATTATTATTATTATTATTATTATAAGAGACAATGCTAAGTTACCAACAGTACTCTAAATTTACTTTGAACCCATTGAAACTCCCAGTGGGCAGGTATTCAGCACCTATGAAGCACTTTCACCTGTAATTAAATATGCAATTAAACATATTGATTCCTTGGTCACACTAACTTAGAAAATAAGTGACCCCTTCTTTGAAGATGTGGGGGGTTGCTTTGGTTTTATTTTGTGGAGACAGGGTTCCTCTGTTAGTCCCGCTTGCCCTCAGATGTACTGTATAACCTATACAGCTTCAAACTCCTGGTGATCCTCCTGCCTCAGCCTTCCAAGTTGCTGGGATTTGGACAACACACTGGACTTGAGAATGTATTTTAAGTAAGCAACATTATCTCTTCAAAGGATGCGTGCCAGATTTATAGAACATAATATATTATCTCTGTCGTTCGGATGCCAAGCCATTCTCTGCGAGGTCCTTCCCTCCAGCAGAGCTCTGGAAAGGGAACTCTCAGAGCTGGCTCTGCTAATGGAGCACTGCTAACACACAGTTCTAGTTCTGCCTGCAGAACTGGAGGCTTTTCTGGCTGTTGTGTTCTTGTTGTTTTGTTTTCAGATGTCAGTGTCAGAGAAAGGAATGCACACTCTGTTGAGGTCTGGATCTCATTTCTCAAATTGGATGTGATTGCTTTTATTTATCACCCTCTAATTAATAGCAGAGCACTTTACAATAAAAAAACAAGCACTTCTTCCTAGCTGCCAGTGAGCAAGAGAACTACTGTTTCATTGCTTGTGAATATTTAATAGCTCTCTGTCATAAGTCGCTTTTGTTTTCATTTTTTTGATGCTGATTTTCCTGCCCACAGCAGCCCTGTATGTAATTTGCCAGGTTTGCTACTGTTTTTTGAGCTTAGTGTTATAATTCCCAGTTCATTCTTTAGATGAGTCTTTTTTTCAGTATTTTTATTTGATTGATCTGAGAAAGAAAATCATACTACTCCTTGCAACCAATCTCTCTCTTTCTCTTTCTCTCTCTCTCTCTCTCTCTCTCTTTGTCTCTCTCTCTCTCTGTTTGTGTGTGTGTGTCTGTCTGTGTGTGTGTAGTATACGTATGTGGACTAGAGCACATGCACATTTGCGCACACATATTTGGAAGCTAAAAGACAGTGTTGGGTGACGGCCTTAATCCTTTTCATCTCACAGTTAAGACTGTCTCTCACAGAACCTGGAACTTACTAACGGACTAGACTAGCTGTCAGTTAGCTCTAAGGATATGCCTGTCCTGTGCCCCATTCCCAACAGAGGGCTTCTAGGTGCACGCCACCATTCTAGCTGTGCACATGGATGCTAGAGGTGCACACCACCATTCTAGCTGTGCACACAGATGCTAGAGATGCACACCGCCATTCTAGCTGTGCACATGGATGCTAGAGGTGCACAGCAAGTGCCTTATCCACCAAGCCATCTCCCCAGTCCGCAGACCTCCCTTTAGGCTCCTCACAAGCACAGATTGGGATGCAGCCAGAACACATTGTTGTCAGGAACATCCATATGTACGTCCGTGCACTCATTAACCGCACGTGTAGAACAGGTAGTTTGCTCACAATGTGACAATGACTTGGGCAGTTGCTGACACCTCTGAAAACATCCAGTAAGGAAGACAGAGTTTGGCTGGAGGACATCACAAGCAGGTATACAGATAGTTCTGTTGTCACTATTTCTAGTCCATGGCATAGCCAGCCCGAATTCATCTGTGAGAGAGGCAGTGGCTAAGGATGCTACATTGCTTTTAGATGGATGCGAGATCCTTTAAAAATGTATACATAGTTTAGAAATGTAGGAAGAAAATATATTATTTGAAAAACATGGCATAAGGTAACAAACTGCTTTGATGCGGACAGAAGCAGAGAATATCCTAAATGTATTCTCTCTGGAATCATTTTCCATGCATATGTAATATATAGTAAGTATTCTCTCTCTCTCTCTCTCTCTCTCTCTCTCTCTCTCTCTCTCTCTCTCTCTCTCTCTCTCTCTCTCTCTGTGTGTGTGTGTGTGTGTGTGTGTGTGTGTGTGTAGGCAAGCACATGCCATAGTGCGCATGCAGAGGTCAGGGGACAACTTTCAGGAGTTGGTTCTCTCTTTTCCACATGGTTGATGCAGGTCTCTCCTGACGCTTGTGTCTCGACCTCTGCTCCAGGGCCCTTAGCGTCAGGAGACATCCTTTAAGTCTCTCCCACCTCCCTCTAGGACTAGGACAGCAAGCTGCTCAGCATCCACCAGGCTTTGCCTGCTGAGCCTTCTCTCACCCCGGCACTTGGATGCTGGAGGACATGATATTCTGTGTGCGGAAGACACTTCTTGAGCCTGAACTACATGCATTTCTGGGAAATGTCGCTGTTGGGGAATTTGAGAAAGGCATCCTTTTGGAAGCCACAGTGCAGCCACAGGAGGGCAACAGAGAGCAAAAAGAAATGGCTTCCTCCTGAGTAGACAAGCTGCTCAGATATCGGGTCCCACTGAGCTGTTTGTGGATAGCTCCCAAGGCATCTGGGAAGCAGGGAACTTCATTAGTTCTGACTCTCGATCACTCCTGGAAACTTCCAGCAAGAACACACATGCCCCACCTACAATTCCTGGCTCCAGTTCACAATTACTTCAGCCCCCTTGGGGCCTTGCCACCCTGATCACTGGTGTGGTATCTGCCTCCAGGCCTTCCCTACCCGCAGACCTTCTTAGCATAGAGTTTATCTAGGAGGAAGCTGGGGCTCTCTGGGGGCCATAGAGGAAGTGCCTGCTTGCTTCCCACAGAGGCCATTTCCTCTTGCTTCCTTTCAGCTTCTGTGTGAGGGACTGTTCCCTGTGTGACAATGTTCCCGTATGTTACCTTATGTGTATGCTGATTGTGATTTGACCTTTAAACTTCATTGTGCTAATATATTGAGGTTGGTTTGTGATTGATTGATCCCTGTGCTCACAGTATGGCCTATTTTTTTTTTCCTTTTTAAGGCCATATTTCAAAAGATGTATTTGCTTTTCTTTTATGTTGTCATTTTATCTTTGAGTTCATCTCTTTTGTTTGGCAGGTCAAAAAAATTCCAGTCATTTATTGAGAGCTGCTTGGTAAAGAATCACAGCCAGCGACCAGCCACAGAACAGCTGATGAAGCATCCATTCATACGAGACCAACCTAATGAGAGGCAGGTCCGCATTCAGCTGAAGGACCATATTGACAGAACGAAGAAGAAGCGGGGAGAAAAAGGTTCGCTGAGCATTTGTATTTCTGAGAAGGAAACAAAAGACAGAGTGTTATTCTTTTGGGTGAGGGACAGCCTGGTAGATCATAACCTTGGGCATTGGTGGAATGAAATCACCATTGAAGGCAAATCTCCATGGAAAAAATAGACCGATGGCAATAGCTCCTCTTCTAGGCAGCAAACAAAGCCATGCTGAGTGACACTACGAAGCTCCTAAATGACAAGTGATTTATCTTAACTCAAATGAATATTCACGTTTCAAAAAGTGACATCTACACATGGCAGACAACCTACAGAATTCATCTAGTTGACATTTTCTCTGTATTGACAGTCATCAGCGTTTATGTCTCTGTGCTCTGAAACCTGTTTCTAATTCAGCCGTGTAGAACTCAGACAGAACTCCCCACTGTGTCAGTCAGAGAGAGGCTCAGTGGGCTGCCAGGCTAGCGGCAGGCATCAGATTTTGAGCCAAAGGTCCTGAGGTGCACTTCTTCATTTCATAGATGCACAAATTCCTCTCCCATAGTCGTCTCTGTGCCATGGAGAGCATGGAGCCCAAGTTTGAGACATTGGGACCATGCCCAAGTTGTTGGGATGGTGGCTCACAGCTACGCGTTCTGGGCCAGGGCTTATGGCCAGCTGAGCATACGGTAGGGAGGATGGGAAGCCCAGGCTAGGGAGGCCAGAGGCTAGAGGAGGTGGGTGTGCTAGACCAGAGGCTAGAGGAGGTGGGTGTGCTAGACCAGAGGCCAGAGTAGGTGGGTGTGCTAGACCAGAGGCCAGAGTAGGTGGGTATGCTAGACCAGAGGCCAGAGTAGATGGATTTGCTTTTCCCAGTTCCTTCTTCTCCACCCTCTCCCCTCTCCTTAGTACAGGGCAGCAGACAGAAGGTGGCAGACAGCACAAGATGGAAGCCACTCCCTGTGTATATGTTGCTTCTTCGACATTGTAATAACACATCAGCAACAAATGTTGTGAGGAGAGGCATGGAGGTGGGGTAGTGAACAGACTGGATTGACAGGTGGCATCAGCCCAGGGAGGTGGACAGCTCTTCAGCAACCCTTCAAGCAAAAGGCTCCTTCTTCATCAGCCAGTTTCCAGGACCCCAAAAGAGTTCAGTGAGCTGAGACTCAGAAGTGGGAGGCCGTGAGGCCTCCATCTCCAGCGTTGGTCAGCAGGCTCAAAATGTTTATGAGGGTCCCAAAGACCAGACCAGCCGGAGCTGCTAGACCCGAAAAGAGAGCTGGAGGTTGATGTCAGAAAGATCTAGATCTCTGACTTTTCAACAACTTCTTGTCATTTTAGTCTTGGACCATGCCATTAAGTGAAATGTTCAAAACTGTACTTGAGAGCATTATGTCAAAATTACAGCCATTAAGTGCCTATTCTTTAAGAGGAAGTTTATATATACATACCGAGTAGGCTAAATAGTCTGACTGCTTTAAGGTTCAGTTTTGGGGTTCATATTCCAACTGTGACTCTGTTATGTGAAATTCACCCCATGTTGACAGAGGTTTCTGTCCCCTCTGGTACTGCAGCCATTCAGTCCCTAAAGAAACACACAGAGGTCTACATTAATTATAAACTGATTGGCCTATTAGCTCAGGCTTTCTTATTAACTAATTCTTACATCTTAAATTAACCCATTATTGTCTATGTTGGCCACGTGGCTTGGTACCTTTTATCAGTGAGGCATTTTCATCTTGCTTCCTCTGTGTCTGGCTTCCTCTGTGACAACTGCATACTCAACCTTTCCTCTGTCGGAAATTATCCTGTTCTTGTCACCCCACCTCTACTTCCTGCCTGATCACGCTGCCTATACTTCCTGCCTGGCTACTGGTCAATCAGCGTTTTATTGAAACAATATAAGACCATTGTTTCACAGCAACCCCAGCTTTCTCATCCCTTAAAAAAGGACTGGGGAACCACAATGACAATAGCTTCTTGCCTAGCATCATTGCAAGAGTGAAGAAGATAATGTATGTAAAATGCTTAAAAATGTATTTAGTACATAGTTAAACTTTGATACTCACTCTTTTTTTTTTTTGGTGGGGGGGTGTTTCTAGACAGGGTTTCTCTGTAGCTTTGGAGCCTGTCCTGGAACTAGCTCTTGTAGACCAGGCTGGTCTTGAACTCACAGAGATCCATCTGCCTCTGCCTCCCTAGTGCTGGGATTAAAGGCGTGCGCCACCACCGCCCGGCTTGATACTCACTCTTAGTCTATTCTTTATTGACCCATCACTTTTGGAACTATTCAGGGGACCTTCTGATGATTCAGTGAATAAAACTGGGAAAAATTTGTGTTTTAGGTTGTTTTCAAATTTTGGTGCCACAAATACTGAAATGTAACATAGAAATTGTGGTTCCATTATGATTAGAAGGCTACTTCATTCTCTGTAGTGTGGAAAAGCAGGGGACCTGGAGCTAAGTACATGCAAGGGCTGTATCAAAATGAAAGGAATCAGGATTACTGTTTGGACTTACATCTACCAGAATCATAGTTTTGATCTTATTTTTGTCTATTCTCAAAGAAGAGTATTAGATCAGACAAGCTCTCTTTCTATTTGTTCAATCTGAATAAATGATTTGATTTGATCTCTCACATTCTAAAAATACTTATTAATTTTTTAGTTTATTAGATTTAAAAAAAATACCAATCCAAATTCTCACTCCCTTCCCTCCTCCCATTCCATCCACATAACCTCCCACCCCACCACCATCTAATCCTAAGAGAGGGTAAGGCACATTGCTTTGTGGAAGGTCCAAGGCCCTCCCTACTATGTCTAGGCTGAGCAAGGTATCCATCGAAAGAGAATAGGATCCCAAAAAGCCAGCACATGCAGTAGAGATAAATCCCGGTGCCACTGCCAGTGGCCCCTCAGTCTGCCCCAGCCATACAACTGTCTACCACATTCAGAGGGACTAGTTTGGTCCTATGTTTGTTCCTTCCCAGTCCAGCTGGAGTTGGTGAGCTCCCATTAGCTCAAGTAAACTGTTTCAGTGGATGAACCCATCATGGTCTTGACCTCTTTGCTCATATTCTCATTCCTTCCACTCTTCAACTGGACCTTGGGAGCTCAGTCCAGTGCTCCGATGTGGGTCTCTGCCTCTGTTTCCATCTGTTGTTGGATGAAGGTTCTATGGTGTTATTTAAGATAATCATCAGTCTGACTACAGGGCAAGTCAAGATCGGACCTCCTCTCCACTATTGCTTAGGGTCTTAGCTGGGGTCATCCTTGTAGATTCCTGGGAATTTCTCTAGAGCCAGATTTCTGCTAGTCCTATAAAGGCTCCCTCAATCAAGATATCTCTTTCCTTGCTCTCATATCTGTCCTTCCTCCATCTTGACTATCCCATTCCCTCAAGTGCTCCTCAACCCTCCCCTTCTTCCCTCCTCTTCCCCTTCTCCCCCAGTCCCCATGCTCCCAATTTTGTCAGGCAATCTTGTCTGTTTTTAATTACCAGGTGGGTCTATGTATGTTTTTCTTTGCCTGCATGAATTTGTGAATACCATCTGCATGCAGTGCCCTGGTGGCCAGAAGAGGGCATCAGATTCCCCTGGAACTGGAATTGCAGGTGGTTGTGAGCCCTCCAATGTAGATGAGCGAATCAAACCCAGGTTTGATTCCTATCTGTTGAGCCATCTCTTCAGGCCCTCTCACATTAAAAAATAATAATAATATTTGTTTAATTTGTGTGTATGAGTATTCTACCTTCATGTAAGTATGTATACCACTTATGTACATGGTACCACAGAGGCTAGAAGAAGGCATCAGATGCCATGGAACAGGAGTTCCAAATATATGGTACCCACAGAGGCTAGAAGAAGGCATCAGATGCCATGGAACAGGAGTTCCAAATATATGGTACCCACAGAGGCTAGAAGAAGGCATCAGATGCCATGGAACAGGAGTTCCAGATGTATGGTACCCACAGAGGCTAGAAAGAAGGCATCAAATGCCATGGAACAGGAGTTCCAGATGTATGGTACCCACAGAGGCTAGAAGAAGGCATCAGACTCCGTGGGACAGGAGTTCCAGATGGTTGTGAGACACCATGTGCGTGCTGGAAATCAACCCTGGTCCTCCAGAAGGTGGTCTTAACTGCTAAGCCACCTCTCCAGCTCCAGCCTTCTTTTTATTTTTTTAACCTTTTCCATCAGATCTCTTTATGACTAGCTTTTGGTAGAACTGAAGAGTTTTATTTTTCTGCTGTATATAACCTGTAATGCAAAAGCTCAGATCTGATAAAACGTTAAAATCAGAAAGACTGACAAGTTAAAGGTTTACATTAGAAAACAGATGCGATTGGGGTGACCGTGTGCTTCTTTGTTCACCACAGCTTCCTTCATTAGGTAAAAAACGAACACTGTTTTTTCATTGTGAGAACACACTTTTTCCATATGAGGTACAGACATTTGATTGCAGGTTCTTTATGTTTGGTGAAAACATTCTTTAAAAACAGGCAGCCTGAGAACTTGCTGCTCACCTAATGTGTGAGGCTTGCTTGACATTTATACAGTACACACAAGCTCATCTCATTTCCCTTTCTTTTATCCTCTGATCTCTGCATAGATTTTTAACCAATCTGGTTTTCTTGTAAATACTGCCTCCTAATGGAAATATAGCAAAATTGCAGTTTCAGTCCTGTTGAATGTCTTCAGCTAGTAATTAATAACCCACAAAGAAGTGACAGTCCTATGGCATCTTGTTTTGCTTCAACGCTTCTTCAAGGGTTTCTCACACTTATAGAAAAGTACTGAGCACAGCACCGGGAGTCACTGTACCCTGGTGGCCTTGATTTCGCCATCTACTTTCCCACATCCAGACACCTACCTCCTCAAGCCTATAATACTCATACTCAATAGGGACAGCCTCAGTGGGGGTACATCATTCATAATGTCATTTTCCTGTCCTTCCAGCTGCTGCCAGCCAAAGTGCCACTGGCCTTCCAGGAGCCAGCTCAGCACCTGCCCAGTGCTCACTACTTCCATCCTGCATTCTGAGCAAGGGGAGACAGCTGCTCTCTATTCTCACTTCCCATTGCCTTTTGTGTGCTTCTGCACAGGATGGAATATGTTAGGGAAGACTTTGGTTTTCACATTTCAATACTTAATTCTAAATATACATCCCAGATAGACCTTTTATTAATATAAAGACGTTGTAAGTCTGCAATCTGACTACCTCCCTTATTTTAGAGGCCTATTATCATAAGTAAATGAGAGAACAAATCTGAAACATTTAACTCTAGGTGCTCACATGTGAGATGCCCACCAGAACATTCGTTTCCTGTCTTTATATCCATGGAAATGACAATCTTGCATTCCTGCTTGTGTCTTTCTCATTATATATTGATAATGTCTAAAGCAAATATTCAATCTTATTATTATTCATTAACTTGTTTATTATCTTACTAAATTAAATGAATGTTCCTAGTGAATCAATCACATTTACCTATTCTTAAAAAAAAAACCAGGAGTAGGGTTAAATTTAGGACTACCTGAACTTCCAATGTTCTAAGCTTTTAGTATAGATTAGTGTAGAGATCATGTGTTGCTACCAAGTAGTACACATTGTACATGCTTTTGTGTGTGTGTTCTCCTGTGCTGGCTCACCCAGCACTGTCACAGACAGGTGAATCATGTATTTCAGCTCCACTGTCTTATGGGATTAGGGCTACAAATGAGGTCCATTGACCACGGTTCTGCGGTTCGTGGACATTTATGAAACAGGGGTGGTCTGCTCTGAGCACCAGCACCGTCTTCTACACTAACCCTCCATGCTCTCTCTCCAGATGAGACTGAGTATGAATACAGCGGAAGTGAGGAGGAAGAGGAAGAGAACGACTCCGGGGAGCCCAGGTATGAGGAAGGTTAGGCCTTCTGACGACCACAGTCTGGAGTGGGTTTGCTCAAACCACACTCTCCTTTGGATTTATTGCTCTGTCTCAAAGAATGCACCAGGAGTTAATGTATCCCCCACACATACTCACTGATGTGTGAGATTTTCCCTAGGCAGACTCTTTCCTTATCTTACCCACCAAGAGGAATGGCCTGCATTCTTGGCCTTGTTTCCTCATCCATGTAGATATGGGATAGGAAGGAAGCAATTACTTGGCTAGCAAAGTGCTGAAAGTATTTAAAACTGCGACTTTGGAGAGAGCTAAGTGACATTTTCAGATTAGAGTCATTCAGCTTGTGTCATCCCTCTTGGAATGGCCATGGCTCCTGACATGTGTCTTGATATTTCACATGGACCACTGCTGGAGGAGGTGATTGTAGAAAGTCAAACTGCCCTCTAGAGGTGAACCCTAATGGAAACATCCCCACCATTCCTGTTGTCCCCTAGAACCCAATGCTCTTTAATGTCGCTGTCTCCACATTTGGAGGCTTGCTTGGTTTGAGCCCAACGTCCTTCCATCTGTATTTATGGGTAACTGAGGCTGGTGTGCTCATGGTGCTGGGGTTTCTCTGTGGTGAAAGTGTTCGAAGGGCAGCAGCTCTGGGCACCCCATGGACCATGCACTGGTAATTGTGGAGAAAATGCACAAGCAGAAAGGTCACTGGGAATGACGGGCCCATGGCCTCCAAGGTGTCTAGCCCTCGGATTGCAGTGTAAGAAGCAGGTGCTTCTTCACTGACAGAGTGTCCTGTTCTGCTGAGGGACCACGTTGCAGAAATAAGCTAGACACAGCATTTTCCCTCTTCTTCCTTCCTTCATTCCTTCTTTCCTTCCTTCCTGCCTACCTGCCTGCCTGCCTCCCTCCTTCCTCCTTTCCACCCTCCCTCCCTCCCTTCCTCCCTGTGTGCATGTTGATGTGTATGGGTAGCATATGTGGCTACATGTGGAGACGATCCTAGTTTGCTGTATTATTGCTGTGATAAAACACTGACCGAAAGCAACTTGGGGAGGAAAGGGTTTATTCTGTCATGCAGATTGTAGTCCATCATGGAGAGATGTCAAAGCAAAAACCTGGAGGCGGGAACTGAAGCAGAGGCCATGGAGAAATGTTGGTTACTGGCTTGCTCCCCGTGGCTTGCTCAGTCTGCTTTCTTACACAACCTAGGACCACCTGCCCACACTGGGCCCTGATCCCCCACAGGCATGCCTAGTGGTCAGTCTGATAGTGACAATTCTGCAGCTAAGGTTCCTTCCTCCCAGGTGACCATAATTTGTATCAAGTTGACAAAAATTAGCCAGCATAGATTTTAAAGGACAACCTCGCTATCATTCATCAAGCATTCATTATCTTGTTTTTGTATATATGTGAAATTTATATATATATGACTTTTTTTCAGGTTATAGTCTGATCACTTTCCCTCATCCACCTCCTTCCAGATCCTCCCATCCACTCTACTCCATGCTCTTTCTTTCTCTTTCTCTCTTTAGAAAACAGGCAAACAAGACAACAAAGACCACAGAAACATAACAAAAAGAAAAGAGTTCAAGAAACACAAAAACAAAACAAAGCTAAAAACCATAAAAGCACAGACTCAGAAATCATAATACTAAAGGCCAGTAAGGTGAAAATGCCTAAACAAAGCAAAATGAGGCAACAAACTAACACAGTCCCATTGAGTTCAGTTTTATGTTTTGAAACAAGGGCTCCACTGTCCTGGCTCACTGGCTAGGGTAGGCCAACTGCCCAGTGAGCTCCTGGGATCCTGTGATCTCCCCTTCCAGCACTGAGATTGCGAGCAATTGCTACCACATCCATCTATTTTTGCGTGAACTCTGGAGATCCAAATGAGGTCCCCACACTTGCATGGAAATGCTTTGCTGACTGAGATGTTGTTCCAGCTTCTTGTTTGCTTTTGATGGCAGCAATTCTCCACCCATGGGTCGCGACCCCTTTGGTGGTCACATATCAAATATCCTACATATCAAATATTTACACTCCAATTCATACCAGTAGCAAAATTACAGTTATGAAGCAGCAAAGAAATGATTTGCTGACTGGGAGTCAGCACCACATGAGGAGCGAGCTGGATTAGGGTTGCAGCCTTGGGAAGGTGAGAACTCCTGTCTTAAGTCAACTTGAACCTGACAAGCTTGGTTCTTGCTAACCCACCCTAAGAGCCTGGACTGAGCTCGCAAGGCCATTAGTTTTTCTCTCTTATCTACCACAGGATTTCTCAAGGCTACAGACTGAAGGGGAATACTTTTCTTCCGTCAGGACATGTTAGCTGCCCCCACTTGAGCTGCATAAAGACAGCGGCCATCGAGCAGCGCTATGCGAAATGAACCTTTCTTTAGCGCCAAGGGCCCTATTCCCTGCTGTCAGAGAAGCCACTCGGCCGCCAGCCCAGGTGGCCGTGTCAGGCTGTGGCTGTTCTTTGAATAACTGAGAGAGCCAAGCTTCCCAGGACTTTCTATGTGTCACGGGTCACTTGGTGAGCCACCAGCTATAATTATAACATGTCGTTATATCATGGAGATTATGCACCAAGTCCCATTTTTTGAACAAGTCTAATTAGTCATCTTGAAATCCTAAAACGTAGAGAAAGCTAATGGTTTTCACATTTTAGACGTGAGACAATAGCTCAAGGGTGTCACCAGGTCACACACAGAGTTAGTAATTGAGTCATTAATATAACTGCAGTCTTCTGGTATTAGTTCAACATCAGTTGAGATTAGTGGGGCATCCTTGTCTACATGTGACACTGGGTCCCCAACCTCATCACCTTTGCTCACAGCATTTGACTTGTGTGTACAAACACCACCGTTTGGAAGTTGTTTTGGAGTTTTACACGGACACTAAGTCATAGAGGGGTTTCCCAGGAGACTCCCAAACTGCCCAAGGAATGCCCTCAGTGAAGCTCTTGACCTTACCTATGGCAGCATCTCGCACAGATTCTAACAGCTCGCCAAAACCAACCTGATACACTTGTCCACTGCCAACAACCTGCCCCGCATCCCGAAACTCTCGTTCCACTTGTCATCACTGACACCAGCAGACCAAATGAAAGTGCAAGTCACCCCTCACCCTGCACGTTAGATCTTCCCACAGACTTTATTAATTGTTGCGGTTTATCCTACTGCCCCCAGCTGGGCCAAGCCTCCACCAGGAAACATGGTTAGCCTTGCTTTCCTGTACATGCAGACTACAGTCCACTTAGAATCCAATGGACGACTCAGCCGACAGTCTTTGTAGGCATGGCTCCCATGTCCATCTATTTCCTTGATGGTCTGTCTCTGATCACTCTTGTCCCACACTCCTTCTCGTTGCTTCTGCCTCTGGAGGAAAGGCCAGAGACCAGTTCTAGGAGAAGACCAGCCTGTTTCCACCAAGGACTAAATTGGCTTTCCGTTCTGCCTGGAGCAGCCTTTCTCTCCATCACCTCTCACCTCCCTGCAGTGGGCTTCCTGATAACCCTATTTAGAACAGATCCCTAATCCTTAACTCAGCTCCTGGCCACTGTAAAGTTTAACCCTTCTGTCTTAGTTAGGGTTTCTATTGCTTGAAGAGACACCATGATCACAACTCTTATAAAGGAGAAAATATTGAATTGGGGTGGCTTGCACTTTCAGAGGTTTGGTCCATTTCATCATGGTGGGACATGCTAGCATGCAGGCAAACATGGTGCTGGAGCAGGAGCTGAGAGTCCTACATCTTGCACATCAGCAGGAAGTGGTCTGTCTCACTGGGTGTAGTTTGAGCATAGGAGACCTCAAAGTTCCCACAGTGACACACTTCCTCCAATAAGACCACACCTACTCCAACAAGGCCACACCTCCCTGTAGTGCCACTCCCACTGGGGGGCCAGATTCTTTCAACCACCACACCTTTAAACCATCATTTCTGTCTTCTTTATGAATATTTTCTATTTTATTTCTAATAATTTGCCCGTCCATCTTTCTTACAAGAAAGCAACTGTAGAAAGAGAATGTGTTTATCTGTTATAGAGGTTTTCTGGATTCTTCTCAGAGGAAAGAGCTCTGTAGAGAAACAGTTCCAGCGGAAATTTACATCACAAGACAAAGTGAGCGATCTGAAGAGAGTTTGGAGTGGGCTGTCGCAAAGGATGGCAGCACTGTGGATTCTATCTTGCGGATTTTAAGAAATTTCTTAGGAATATCTGAGGGAGATGGTATATTCATGGGGCAAAGTGAGACTTTTTTATTCTCAAATCATGGTGGGCCAAGTCTTCCTTCTCAGTATTTCTCCCTGAAATCCTCTAGAAAACCCCATTGATGGGGTATAAAAACCATAATGTAATCAATTATACTGAAACTGGGTCTTTTGAGGGTTCAGACCCTTTGTTATTGCACTTGGGTGGGAAAATCTCCTGGCACCTTAATTTTGGATATTTCAGTAAGTCTGTCCACAGTCTTGAGGGCATTCAACCACAAAGAGGTCATTATATGCCTAAGACATTAATGAGTGGCTGTGGGATTTTTGGAGTGGGAGTATGTTCGTGCACGCTCAGCATTTTATGTGCACTCTGGGGATCAAACTCTGGTCCTTGAGTTTGTGTGATGAACACTTGCTACCTCCACACCCCAAGCTATGGTGTTTTGGGTTACCTCATACCTACCCCCTTTTGGAGAGTAGCCAGCATCATTATTGCGATGCTCATAGTGATGGTCACTTACGAAGTGAGGCAGATTCGTGAAAGCTTGGGTTTCACAATAGCCCACAGTAGTCCGGGTGAACACACAGAATGGGAATGGGCTGCTGTTCAGAACACCCTCCTCTGAGCCCCAACACCCATTTTTGTTTTCTACCTAATATCTGGCTGGTGCGATCTCCCTACACCCTGTCCCAGTACCTGTCACATGGCAGAAATGGGGAATTATGTGAATTATGAGTTTATTTTAGGTAGAAACTTTCACTAAAATTGAAGTCAGTGGTTCTCAGCCTTCCTAATCCTGTGACCCTTTATACAGCCCCTCATGTTGCAATGAGCCCCAACCAGACAGTTATTTTTGTTGCTACTTCATAACTGTAATTTTGCTACTGTTATAAATCATAATGTAAATTCTGAAATGCAGTATACCTAATATGCAACCCCTTTGAAAGGGTCATTTGGCCCCCCCCAAAGGTGTTGTGCCCCACAGGTGGAAACCACTGATCCAATGTGCTGGGTTTAAATAAACCCACGGGAGCCATCCTCCATCGCCCTGATAGATGCCCATGAAGAAGCCGAGAATGTAACTTTCAGTCAGATTGGTACTGGGAAGCCTGGGCCACCAGTAGTAATGCTGCAGTTTATTCTCTCTCTCCCTCTCTCTCTCTCTCTCTCTACACACACACAGATATACAGATGTGCACATGCATGTGAACACACCTACACTTAAACCTACTATGTTAAACATAACCTAGAACTCAGTCTGCTCAAGTACAGTTCTCAGCATAGACTTTGTGACGAGAACCATGCCCTTCAACAGGGGTGTATTGAGACAAGCCCTGGGCATCATGGACTGCACAAACTTGGCCTGAGGTCCTTGTCAACCTTATCTTAAACATTGCTTCTCTTGGTACATTGCATCTTCCCCTGAGCAGCATGACCTCTGCCTATTAGGCCTTGGGATAAGCTGTCAAGGAGGTGCATATGAGGGCATTTGCTCCTGGGAATAGAGTAAGGCCCTTCTTACTCTATTGCTCTCTCTCTCTCTCTCTCTCTCTCTCTCTCTCTCTCTCTCTCTCTCTCTCTCTCTCTCTGTGTGTGTGTGTGTGTGTGTGTGTGCTAGTATGTACATGCACATGTATTTGTGTTGTGCTGCATTGTATGTGCATGCATGCATGTGTGCACAGGATACACATGTCTAGCAGTCAGAGAACAACCTCTGACGTTGGTCTTCCCTTCCACCATCTTAGAGACAGAGTCTCTCATTATAGGCTGCTATGCACACCAGGCTAGCTGGCCTCCAAACTTCTGGAATCCTCCTCTGCCTTGCATCTTCCCAAAGGAACGCAGTATTATAAACACATGTTCTATTGGACCCAGCTTTCTTTGTGGGCTCTGGGAACAATAACTCAGGCTCATGCTGCCGTGGCAATCTCTTTAACCACTGATCCATTGCCATAGCCCCTGATATCTGTATATCTATAAATCTTATATGTAGGGATAAGCTTGCCTATGGCTTGGGGCTTGCACAGTCATTAAAGTATTATGAAGCACATCCTTGCCATACACTGTGGAGAGAGTAGTGTGGACAGTCCTAGAGAAGGACGTGATATTCCTTTAGGGAGAGAGATAGCACGTGTATGGAACAGGAGCAAAGCACTGTTCTCCAGCATCCTCCCCCAGGACTCATAGTTGTGATGGCCCTCATCACATGTGGCCTTCCAATGTTCTTTCCTGTCCACAGCTCCATTCTGAACCTGCCAGGGGAGTCAACGCTGCGGCGAGACTTCCTGAGACTGCAGCTGGCCAACAAGGAGCGCTCAGAGGCCCTGCGGCGGCAGCAGCTGGAGCAGCAGCAGCGGGAGAATGAAGAGCACAAGCGGCAGCTGCTGGCTGAGCGCCAGAAACGCATTGAGGAGCAGAAGGAGCAGAGGCGGAGGCTGGAGGAGGTGAGTCCCACCAGGGCCACCACAGCCGCCTCGGGGTTGGCACCACCCGGCCGGTGCACATGCTTTTTGACCACATCTTACAAAAAACACTTCCCTCACTTTTGGAATGGGGCCGTGACTTCCACCCCTCCATCTGTCTACGCCTCTTAGTCTTTCCTTGACCATCTTATTAAGATACCATCCCTCTCCTTGCTAGAATGTTCTACTGCTTATCTCTATTGACATGGCTCTGACCAACTTCAGACATTCTGTATATAATTCAAGCTCTCCCTTGGAATGGACATGGGCTTCTTTTCTCCCCTGGCCTTCTCTAGTGCCTAAAATAGCATGTAACATATATTAGACACCTCAGGAATATTTGTGGAATGAGTAAATTAACATGCAAATTATTGAGCCGAGGATGAAGTCAAACGAAACTAACTAAACCACTAACTACACTATTTTACACGGTAAATAGGCAGGTAAGAAAACACCAAGTAAGTAAAAACAGACCCTGCATCTTAATTCTCTTCTGGCACTGGGAGCCATGTTCCTCATGCATCCTTCCTGCTCATGACACATCCTGCAGCTGGCAGGCAAGATCTGCTTTCAGCAGCCGATGTTACTGTCGTCCGCACAGGAAGCCTCATCACTGACCATGGTCTCTTGGATGTTACATGCCACACAAGGCTCTTACCCTTAGTCACTGGGGAAATTGGGAGGCGAATGAGAGGGTCCCTAACTGTATGGAAGGAGGGTGGTAATGTTAGGGGTCTCCGTGTTCCAGTCTGCTCCCTGCTCATGAGTTCCCTTGTTTTGCTTTTTAAAATGGCTCACTAGAGAGTGAGAGGGTTGGGCCTGCATGATCAGATCCCTTTTAATGGCCCATTGTGGTTCAGATCCCTCATTTAAGTCTAGAAGGACTTCAGGACTTCAGGGTTACTTTTCAGTAAATCCTGGTAACCCCGTTAAGGCCCTAGGACATTATTTTCAGACCTTCAACAACTGTAATCCTCAACATGTACGGTGATTTGTTGACTGAGTGACTTCTCCATGTGAGCTCCCAGACAGGAAGGTGCTTATGTGTGGAAGCCTGTGCATCATTTTCTCTCGTGAAGTGCATGTTCTGCTTATTTTTCTGTTTTTCTTCCCCTGTCCATGCTATGAGATGTCTGAGATTTCAACCTTTATTTATCAAGTGACTGAGTGATGGTCTCAGCGATTGTGAAGCACCGCCCACACAACATCTGACAGGAGACAATGAGGACTGAATGTGAGCAAAATCTGTGAGATATGTATATAAAATGCTGTAACAAAAGCCATTATTTTGTGAGAGTGCTTTTGAGTTTGTAAAATTAAACACAGAAGAAATGGAAAACAGAAAGGCCAGTGAGCAAGGAGAGGCGGTTGCTGCAGAGCTGGGCAGCACGCTAGTCTCTCAGATGCCCGTGTCCGGAGTGTGCCCTGAGACAGGCGTGACTCAGAGCCTGAGCTCTAATCCTCAGAAGTGGACTTTGAGACCTCTGTGACCAGGGCATAGTGTGCTCTCCAATATGCATGTAAGTTTTGGACACTCCTGTAAAAGATCCTCACCCCAAGAGAGGTGTAAAGTCCCTGCTCTCTTCTGTTCAGCATGTGGTGGGTGGAGGCCCCGTGCTGGGGCGTAGCCAAGTGTGCCTGTAAGGTGTAGAAGTGACCTCTGGTTACTCCCAGGGTGCAGACCAAGAATCTTAGATTCTGGTAGCTGGGCTGAGCTATCACTGCCTGCAAGCTGCCCAGGCAGCTCTTATACTGGCCTCCAGCCAAGGGTCACAGTTTCCTTCAATCTCTCAGACCTCTGGAATACGGTAGACTCTGCTCCTTGGACTTAAGACCTCCTCCTTCTGGGTGGATCAAACCCTTTGCTGAACTGAATATCATCTGTCCTCTGTCCTGTTTTTTTTTTTTTTTTTTTTTGGTGGAGCATGTCCCAGGTTCCTGCTTCCCCGGGGTATCACACTACTTGGGCTCCATCTTGTTACTGGTTTGTTATTGGTTGCAGACCAAAGGCGCTCACCATGTATGTAGGCCTAGAAAACTCACACTACCAAGCTCATAAGCGTTTAAAATTTGCAAGATTCTGACCTTGTGGAGAGCAGATGTGGCCTTGTGCATTTTAAATGTTTGTGTGTCTGTGTATGTGTTCATATTTATATGGATGTTTACATGGGAGTACACATGTTCATTTGTGCACATGCTTGTGTGTGTGTACCACAGGTCAGGACAGAACCTCAAGTGGCACTCCTCACGCTTTGCCCATCATTTTCCTGGTGATGGGTTTCTCATGGCCTGAAACTTGCTGAGTAGGCTAGGCTGACTGGCCAGGAAGCCAGGGACCTACCTGCCTCCACCCACCCAGTGCTGGCTTTACAAATATGTACCAGGACACCAGCATTTTTATGTGGGTTCTGGGGATTGAACTCAGGTCCTCTTTCTTGTAGAACGAGCACTTTACTCACTGAGCTTGCTCTCCAAACCCAGTTGGTTTGTTTGACACCTGAGTTCTCGGCTGTCGGACCCAGGTGCTTAGTCAGTATGTGTAAGCAGAGACTGCTCGTTCGTTTCCTGGCCACCTGGACCTGAATAATCACACAGAAACTATATTAATTACATCACTGTTTGGCCTATTAGCTCAGGCTCCTTATTAACTAACTCTTATATCTTAAATGAACCCATGTCTATCAATTTATATTTTACCACGAGGCTCATGGTTTGTTAGCTCTTGCTTCTTGGCATCTACTTCCTTTGGCAACTACATGGTGTCTCTCTGTCTCTGCCTTCTTTCTCTCTGTATCTTTGTTTGGACTTCCCACCTAGTTATATTCTGTGCTGCCATAGGCCAAAGCAGCTTCTTTATTAGCCAATGGTAATAAAACATATTCACAGCATACAAAGGGAAATCCCACATCAAATATAAAGTCTTCCCTGAGGGTAGCTCAAGATGAAATCATGTTTCAAGTTCAGGGACTTGGCTACAGAGTCTGTATTTCATGTTGCTATTCTTTATATCCTAGCCCTGTCCTGTATCTCTATGGTATTTTGCCCTACACAGCTGATGATCTCTGAACCATGGCAAAGCGGCTGTGGGCAGGAGGTGTTCAGCTTTGAGCTAGGTTCTCCATCATGCACCAGGTCAGAGCTTCTGAAAGGCCTCCTTTGTGTCCTTCGGTGGCAGTTACAGGAGCCTCCTCCATGGGTGCGAATAAAGCACTGTGCCCAGAGGGACCCGCCCTGAGGTCCATGGCCCGAATGGAAGGGCTCTGCCAGCACGAGGGCATAAACCCTCTGCTGTGTGGGTCAGTTTGAACTGGGCTTCTCAGAAGATTCGGGAGCATGTGGATTTGGCCTGGTACGCTGACTTTATCTCTGTCCTTTGGACCTTTCTCTTGCCCTAGATGTGTCCAACCAACAGGCAGGTACATGAGGCCACATGCAGCCCAGAATTGCTATCAATGTGGCCCAACCAACTTACTTAAAACACTATCAATTTTTGTGTGGGTTTTTTTTTTCTTACTCTGTTGTGGTGTTGTCAAGAATAAACTCTGTAGATGTCAATGTCATCTGCTAATACTAAATACTATAGCTTAAGAGAAGAAAGTGAATTGTGACTAATGGTTGACTGTAAGTACTGAACCTGAATAACAACAATCCTTGCCACCAAACAGTCCCCTCCTGTGTCCCTGTTCTTATCTGCCATCCTAACCTGTGGTAAGCACTTGTGACTCTGGTGACCAGCACAGGACCTCGGGCTGCATGAACACATGGAAACTGTGGAAGTCTGTGGTTCTGTTTGAGAACTATAGTTGGGAATTATATTCTCAATTCTGGAATGAAGGTCTCCCGGCTGCCTACCTGGTATCACAGGAGTGGTGGGCTGGAGCGCTCATACTTGGTGACCTCAGGAGTCAGTTCCCACCAGGAGTTCCCAAGGGATGCTTTGTAGGCCTTTTGCTTTTGACGTGTGCCTGTGTGGATATGGTTAGGATCTAATCAGTATGGGTAATTATCAGAAGGACTTTGACTATAGCTGAATGTAGTCATAGATTACTTAGACAAAGGGCATGGCCTGTGGCTGATTAAATAGTGGTGAGCAGACCGGCTTTGACTGGTGTTGCAGTAAAATGTGTAAGTTATTTCCAGGAGCTTGCTGAAACTCAGCCATGGTGAGTCAGTTCCTCACTGGTGACAAACTGTGAGGGATCCTCTCCTATTTTTTTCTGACTCAGTAAGAATTTTATTGCTCAGCTGGAACAATCCCTACCTGTGGCACTCTGCACCAGAGTCAAATGTCCTTTAGAGGGGCTGTGACCCTGCTTTGATAATAGACTAATGAGTTTAGATCAGGTACCTGAAGCTGATTGATCCTGCATAAGAATTTTGGAATAAGAATGGTGATATATTTCAACTTGCTACGAGTATTTTATAACTCCTTTCAATGGGAATATTGTTAAGTCACAGAATGGATCAAGCTAACCCTAGGAGCTGTTGCTGTCAGCCCCTCCTCTACCCTGCTTCGTGTGAGTGACCAAACTTGCTATCCCCATTAAAGTTGTCTTGAGGACAAACCAGGGAAATGGAGACTTAGATGTCAGTGGCCATCAGGAGGACAGAACTTCTAAAAGACATGTCCTATCTGCAAGGATATTCACCTGATGCTTAGGTTTGGTAAACTTTTATATTTTGATGTTACCTCAGAATAAATTCGCTTTCAGCCTATGTCATGTCTGCTCTTAGTGTTCACTTTTCTGTCAGGATCAGAGCCCAGGTTCACAGAAGCTGTGTGGCTGGAACCCACATCTAGAGGAGACACTGAGACAAGCAGCTGTTCTTAGAATCTAGTTTCTCCAAAATACAACAGAAGAGCCCTCTCCCCAATGTAGAGAAGGGAAGCTACCTAACTCTTTGAGAGTCTCTGTATGCTGGACCATCCTGCCAGCTCAGTAGGAAAATTTCTTGCTTCGAAGCCTAATTACCCAAGTTTGCTCCCTAGAACCCACATGGTAAATGGAAAGAACCAGCTCCCACAATGACCTTTTGACCCTCACACATGTACCACAGCACAATGACAAACACACACTCACTGTGTAGGAGTCACTCCCCTTCAGACAATGAAGTAGAAGACTATTGAGAAGGATGTAGTATTTCAATCAGCAGCATCAACTAAAGAAACCAAATGTGTTGGCCCTCACCGCTAAGCTCAGTACTTGGGAGTCAGAGGCAGGAGGATTGCTATGAGTTCAAGGCCAGCCTACATGCATTTCAAGACCCTATCTCAAAAGCAAAACACAAATGAATCAGCCCCAGTCCCTTGTATGCCAAGGCCAGGATACCTGCTTTCCTTCTGAATGTTGTGACTCTGAGTACATTCTTTAGCTCCCCTTTGCCTCAGTTTCCCTGCTTCTAACACGCAGGGTAGCAATCGCATCTTATGCAGCTATTCACCAAGCGGTTCCCAGAAATCTTGAGCATATCGCCAACGCGCAGTTCCGGGGGCAGTGACTGTTGCTGCTCTGAATAAAAGCCAGAGGAATTTTCCAGCATTTACACTTCTTCCTGTGCACAGTGAAACCTTGAGTGTACAGAAATAAACGTGCCAGAAGGCAAGCACCTTCCCATGCCTTGGAACGAATGCTTGTTACACACCCACTCGGAATGTGGTGGGAAGGGAAAACAGTCTGGTAGGTGGGTATGAGAGTAAACTACACCACTTTGTAGGCCAGGAGGCGCAATGTAATTCAACTCTGTAGTTTACTTAACCTTGTGGAACCTCGGCTTCTTTGCATGTATGTTCAGCATAATCATATTTACTTTGGAGACTTACTTTGGGAATTATGTGAAAAATATAAGCACAAGACTTAGTCCTATGCCTGATGCAAGAAATAGGTTAAGATTTTTGTACGAATGTTTTGTGTATTCTAGAACAACGAGAGACCAAGTCACCAAGGATTATTTATTTTATTTTTATAGAGAGTATTTGTTTTTATTCTATTTTCACTAATGTGCCTTCCATGGTCACCCCTTTGTGGTGACCTTTCTCTTTGTGTCACTTGACCTTCTGCCTGCTGTCAGCTTGTCAGTAGGAGCTGGCCTGATCAGCACAGGGCAATGTACCTAGGGAGTACCTAGGGCCACCTGCCACCTTGGGAAGTCTGCTTTTGTCAGTGAAACCCATAGGCCTTTCTGAAGCTCTGTCCTTTGAAAGATGGTCTCACCTAAATTTCTTTCTGTAATTGTCTTGGTTTTGTATTTGTCGTTCTGATAAAACACCTGACTAAAAGCATCTTGGGGGAAATAGAGGCTTGTCTTCATGCTGCAGGCTTTCATTGAGGTAAAAGAAAAGCAGAAACTCAAAGCAGTTGGTCCAATTAAATCTGTAATCAAGAGCAGAAAGAGATAAACACAGCCATGCTGCCTACTGACTAGGTTGCTTATACTTAGCTACGCTTCTTAACCTATCCAGTCCAGGACCATCTGTGCAGGAAATGGTGCTGCCCAGAAAGGGTGGTCTTCCCACATCAGCCAACAGTTAAAACAGTCCTCCAGAAACATGTTAATCTGATCTAGGCAGTCCCATGGTTGAGGCCCCCTTCTCAAGTGATCTCTAAGTTGCGGCAAGTTGACATCTAAAACTAACCACCACGATCGTTAAGAACAATCCTTTCATTACTACCATCAAGTGGTTATTTGAAGGATTGTCCAAGATCTAAGCAAGAGCCACAAGACAGAGATCTTGTTAGGTCTGAGCAATAAGCTTCGGGCATTAGAAATACAGAACCCTAGTGGTTATTTTGAAGATGGACATGGTCAGCTTTGCTGCCAATCTGCACCCTGCCATTTTCTGCCTTAGCCATCTTGAGCAAACCCTGATTTTTTTTCTTCATCAGCTTACTAATTTACAAAATTGGATAATAATCATTTGTGACATTGAGTTAATTAATAAAAAGCATTTATAACAGTATCTGGTGATCGCAGGGTATGGTGGCATGTGCCATAACAGTATCTGGTGATCCCGGGGCATGGTAGCATGTGCCACAACAGTATATGATGGTCTCTGTGCAAGGTGGCATGTGCCACAACAGTATCTGGTGGTCTCTGTGCAAGGTGGCATGTGCCACAACAGTATCTGGTGATCCCGGAGCATGGTAGCATGTGCCACAACAGTATCTGGTGGTCTCTGTGCAAGGTGGCATAATTCGGCACTTAGCAGAAAGAAGCAGAATTATAAAGGGTAGCATAGTATACATAGTTGAGGCCAGCCTAGGCTACACAAGACCACGTCTCAAAAGACAAGCAAGGAAGGGGAGGGTGCCCCACTACTCAGTGAGTCCCCAGAGAACTTGATTTTGCAGCAGGAGGTCTGACTTTGTGTGCAGTTCCTCTGAGTCCTGTGGAGGGAGGGTTTTAAACCCTATGCTGAGGTTAGAGATGCTTATGACATGTGACCTCCGTTTTCACAAGCCCCTTCCTGTGCTTTCCAAGAATGCAGAGAACTGCCTAGTATCTGGTACCTACAGCATCTAATGTTACAAAACAAGATTAGAGTTGGACAGGTGTATCTAGAATGCCTTTGTTACACGCATGCAGATTTAGTAACAAAAGTCTGCCTGAACAGGCATCAAGGGTCACAGGCCTGACCTCCATCATCCTGGTCTTCTTGCAACCTCTTTTGTTATGGCTAGTCCATGTGTCTTGTATTTCACAGCTTTCTTATTTATGCCTTGCCTTAGGTAGATGTGCAACAGAATGGTTTCATTGGCACATTTGTTCACATGCCATTGAAATGAAAATGTTTTCATTTCTACTTGTTTTCTTCAGTGAGCAGCCTGAGTAGACACCACCTGGACAATGATCTCAGCCAACTGTTCTTTAAAAGCAAGACTCCCTCTGACAGTGTTCCTCAGATGGGCTCACCCGCTGCCCCCTCACAAACCCGTGGCTGTGGCAGCACATTCCTATGTTTTAACAGCTCCTAATGTTGGAAAATGTATCTTGTTATTGATTCAGCCCTTGTGATATTGCTACATCTAAATACATTCTGCCAAATACCTAAAATGCCTTCCTGCTCAGGAAATGTTTGAAGAGTCCTCCTTTCTACAGGAGATCTAATTTAGCACCTTTGGTGTCAGCACAGACAGCCTGGAATGGTCCTCTCTGTGAATACAGCATCCATAACCTCATTCATAATGCACTTGTTTCCATAGCAATCGGTCCCAGGGTCTCTCACTAAGGCTTTGGAATGTCAGGGTGGGAATGGAAGGGTTTTCTCTGCACTTGACATTTATGCTGAACTCCAGAGCCTTGTGTATTAGGGGTGACCACTACACCATTCTAGTTTCTCTGTATGGTGCCTGAGGAAGACCTAATATCTGTTCCTGGGGAAACCGAGGTCTGGGAGATAACAAGGTGCTCGTGGATAATCACATTGACTACCATTCATAGCAGAGACAGGATTAGATTTCTTCATTAAGCTTGCTCAAGGCAAAATCAGCCTAGAACATTCTTTCCCCTTTTGTTCATAAAAGAGCAGCTTGCACGTGTATACTCGGGGAGCTTGGCCATGGGCTGTCTGATGAACAAAACGTGCCCTTCAGCAGAGACGAGGTTTCCTTCTGGCTACGGATTGGATCAAATGTAGAAAGGAAGGGATGAGTTCTTTCTGGCCTGTCCAGTCTTTTCCCCATGCTCTCTGGTCACTGTTTCTATGAAAAAGGGGAAAAGGTTAGGGTCAAGACAGGAAAGAGAAAGCCGACAAAAACACAAGATATCTTTCACTTGGTGTACATGCACGTGTCACGACTAGGCAGAGCGCATGCCCTGGCTATCCACTTACCAAGGTCCGGACTCGGGTAAGAGGCTGGCCTGGGTGCTGTGGTTTCCTTATGTGCAATGGAGTTTTGGGTGTATCTGTCTCAAAAGGAGGGGAAGTTTTACGAGTTAATAGGCATAAGAGTCTTAGCAATGTACGTGATACCACAAGAGGTACAGAGAGTCATAAACTCACAGAACTTTGATCCTATTATTTGGCATTGTTATTTATTTCATTCTTTTTATTACACTGTTGCATTATAAAATCAGAGGCGCCTGGCCACATCATCATTCTTGTGCCCTACCTGTTAAAAGAAAAAGAAGAAAATGCTTGGCACTCCATCTGTAATTGCAAGGCACCATGCCCTCATTTTTAATGATCTTTCCCAAACTGCAGCCCGGGCCAATGCTATGCAGACACAGAATCTCCAGATGTGTGTCAATGCCTTTGTCACACATGCAGCTCCCGGGAAGCTTGAGGTGAACAGTTCCGGTTAAAGTAAGGAATATATGTGGTGTGTGGCCAGCGCAAGGACCCACGGTGTCCCTTTTGTTCGAAGCACCTTTGATCACAGAGCCCCTGAGCTGAGGGGATGGTTTGAGACGCTTCCTGAGGGGAAGGATGTCATCCCACAGTGGCTGCTCCCCAGTCCTCCAGAGGGCAACCAGATCTATCGCAGTCTCAATGGGTCCCCTCTCACCACTTCCAGGAGGTCACTCTGGAACTTTCCAAGGGAAGCCCAACATTCTTCATATCTCTTTCATTCCAAATCTTTGTTTTTACTTTGTCCTTGCTCAGACATATGGGACTACTGCATTAAAAGTTTAGGTGATGCTATCTAACTCAACATACAACACTGACTAATTCATTACATGTTTATAGAGAGCATATTTCTGACCCAGTATTTTTAAAATTTTTTTATTGATTTTATTGAGCTATACATTTTTCTCTGCTCCCCTCCTTCTCTCCCCCTCCCCTTCTACCTTCTCCCATGGTCCTCATACTCCCAATTTACTCAGGAGGTCTTGTCTTTTTCTACTTCCCATGTAGATTAGATCCATGTATGTCTCTCTTAGGGCCCTCATTGTTGTCTAGGTTCTCCAGGATTGTGAATTGTAGGCTGGTTTTCTTTGCTTTATGTCTAACAACTACTTATGAGTGAGTGAGTACATATGATATTTGTCTTTCTGGGTCTGAGTTACCTCACTCAATGTGATGTTTTCTAGATCCATCCATTTGCCTGCAAATCTCAATGTCATCATTTTTTTTCTGCTGTGTAGTACTCCATTGTGTAAATGTACCACATTTTCCTTATCCATTCTTTGATTGAAGGGCATTTAGGTTGTTTCCAGGTTCTGGCTATGACAAACAATGCTGCTATGAACATAGTTGAGCACGTGTCTTTGTGGTACAATTGAGCATCCTTTGGGTATGTATTCAAAAGTGGTATTGCTGGGTCTTGAGAAAGGTTGTTTCCTAATTTTCTGAGAATCGCCACACTGATATCCAAAGGGTCTGTACTAGTTTGCACTCCCACCAGCAATGCAGAAGTGTTCCCTTTTCCCCACAACCTCTCCAGCATAAGTTGTCATCAGAGTTTTTGATTTTGGCCATTCTTACAGGTGTCAGATGGTATCTCAGAGTTGTTTTTGATTTGCATTTCTCTGATGGCTAAGGATATTGAGCATTTCCTTAAGTGTCTTTCAGCCATTTTAGAGTCCTCTGTTGAGAGTTCTCTATTTAGGTCTGTATCCCATTTTTTTTTACTGAATTATTTGTTCTTTTGATGACCAATTTCTTGAGTTCTTTGTATATTTTGGAGATCAGTCCTTTGTCCGCTGTGGGGTTGGTGAAGATCTTTTCCCATTCTGTAGGCTGCCCTTTTGCCTTGTTGACCATGTCCTTTGCTTTAGAGAAGCTTCTCAGTTTTAGGAGGTCCCATTTATTAATTGTTTCCTCTCAGTGTCTGTGCTGCTGGGGTTATATTTAGGAAGTGGTTTCCTATGCCAATGCATTCAAGTGTACTTCCCACTTTCTCTTCTGTGAGGTTCAGTGTGTTTGGCTTTATGTTGAGGTCTTTGATCCATTTGGACTTGAGTTTTGTGCATGGTTATAGATGGAATACTGGCTGGCCCAGTATTCCATCTCCAAGCTTTATTGACTCCTCTCTCTACCCCACTACATTAACATTACAATTAGGAAATATTCTCAAATGTGGATGTTTCTCTGGGTTCATATAATGGGAAATTTGGCATGTTTAAAAGATGTACATAAAAGCAAGGCTGGTTTGTTGCCTAATATTTGTTATCTTTCTCTATAACTTTTCTTCATTCTAAAAAGAGAACCCAATGTAGCTTATAGTGGTTGACATATAAAATATAAGAAAATAAGCTAAAAAAAATAAGCTTGAAGAGAAAGGTGAGTTGAAAGCAGAATCCTGGCTGGCTCATCGAGCACTTACATCACAGTATTCAGTGAGCACAGCTGGCAGATGTGGCCATCAGTGTGGCTCTGAGCGTCCTAGCATCTAAGAAACCCAACAAAGATCCTGCTACCCATCAGAGAGGAGAGGGTGTGTCTGTGATGGACATACCCAGGCATGACTATGTATACCCACACCTGTGGGAAGTCTGTTTGAGGGTGGCGGTGACAGCCTCTGGAAGGAATACAAAGACTGGCAGCCTTAATACTTCTTCATTAAAATTGACTAACCAGCTTACTTGAAAACAACATCGACTTAAACGTGTCCTAAATGAACAGGCAGGTGGAAGGTCAGAAAACAACATCCACCTAGGAACATCCTAAATGGACCAGCAGGCAGAGGACTAGAACATCCCCTGTGATGGCTAACCTTCCTTCTCAGCTTGACTGGGTTTCACATCACCTCCAGGCATGTCTAAGGATGTCTCCAGACAGCTTTAGCTAAGGATGGTGACACCATCCCCTGAACTGAGGGTCCAGACTAGATAAATAGGAAGGAAGGAGAAGGCGAGCTGAGCACTGCTTTCGTCTTCACTTCCTGACTCAGTGGGACCAGCTGGCTCACCTTCCTAACTCTATGCCTCCCCCACCATGATGAACTAGACCTTCTCCGTGAGCCAAGATAAGCCCTTCCTTCTTCAAGTCACTTTTACCAGGTATTTTGTCACTCTGAGGGAAAAAGTAACAATTCTGCTTCTCCTCTCATTGGTACACAGCCGCAGAAAGCAAAACGTCCCAGAAGGGCCACTCCTACACCAAAATAATAAGGCAATGATTGTATTAACCTGGAGGCCATGCAAGGCAGTTGCTAACATTCACTCCCCAACCAGAAAAAAGAACATTAAAACTTTATTAAGAACCAACTGAATTTCTAATTTTAAGGAATTCAACTTTTGACAATACCTCCAAGATGGTATAAATGATAACTTCTAGGCCATTCCTCATGAGCGACATTTCTGCCAACAGTTGTCATCTGGTTGGTTGAAGACCTTCTCTCTGATGGCAGGACATGATAATCATTATACACAAATCAAGCGCCACCTGAGGATCCTGCTTCAGTCCTCGCTCTCCCTTCTCCCCAGCTCAGGCTGGTAGCCCCGATTTAATTTCATACTTTTCTCCACCATTGGCAATAGTTGTACCGGGACCAGTTGTGGCGCTGGGGCTGTTTGGTTTTTAAAGCATTCTCAGTCTCATAGGGGCATACGCTGTGGTGACCTTTCAGCCCGGAAGGGCTGCCGCAGAAAGGCAGGTCCACTTCAGTCTGCTGAAGGCTTTCTTTCACTCTGCCCTGGTTTTTGTTTTCCCTGTGGCTGTGGCAAATACCTGGACTACAAAGCAACTTTGGAAAGAAAGGATTCACTCAGTTTAAAATTTCACCTTGCCATCCATCATGACATGAAGTCAAGGCAGGAACTCAAGCAGCTAGCCACATCATTTCCACAGGGAGAAACAAACTCATGCTGCTTGCTTGCCTTCAGCTAGCTTTCCTCCCTCTGCACAGCCCAAGCCACGAAATGGTGCTGCCTATGATGGGCTGGGTCCTGCTCCGTCAATTATCAAGACATTTCCCTACAGACATGCTCACAGGCCAGCCTGATCCAGACAATTCCTAAATTATAACTCTTGTCCTGGGGGATGTTGGGTTGTGTCAAAGACTGTTAAAATCAGCTAGCACATTCCCCTTGGGTTGTTCTTCTGCCCTTTAGTCATGAGTACAGCAAATATGGGTAATGACACAATGTGTGTGAGAAGCAGCTAAGGCAGAAGCTGGAGGGCTGGGAAGATGGCTTGGCAGGTAAAGGCGTTCTCTGATCTTGCAAAGAACCATGGTTCAATCCCTAGGATCCATGCTGGGTGGCTAACAGCAGCCTGTAACCCCAGTTCCAGGGAATCCATCACCCTCTTCTGACCTCTTAGGGCACTGCATGTGTGTGATACATATAAACTCATTCAGGCACATATATGTACACAAATAAAAATTAAGTAAATAAACCATTTTTTAATTGATAAAACCTGAAATAGAAACACACAATAGCTTTCAATCTAGATCACAAAATCAATAAAACAAACACAAAAAGTAATATGAAGTGTGATGTAATACATGTCAGTGGTACTGATAAGAAGAAAATACCAAAATGCTTCAGGAGAATAATGTGTTAGTGTCTTCTTTTCCCCCAAATGTTTTTACTCTGTTGAGTTCAAAAGACCCAGAATCTCGTTATACAGCCCTGACTGATCTTAAACTCAAGGCATTCCGTCTGCTTCAACCTTTCAACTACTAGGTAGGATTAGTACAACATGTCTTTACATGTACATGCCAGGTACCAGGGCCCATGTGAGAGGTTGAAGTTGAGCAGGAATTGAGCATTGGCCTTGTCTTCCAAGAGCTGCTTTTAGAGAGAACCCCCAAAGGCTTTGTAAGGGTCTCCTTGAAGCCAGAAGTTTTCTCTGGCATGTTTTGATGTGTCCTCTCCAACAGCCCTATGCCCAAAAGGAGAGACTGTAAACATCTTTCTAGGCATGGCATCAACCTTGAGACACATAGTTGGAAATTGGCAGGGCGCCTTCAGAAGGCAGGGGAGATAATTTATTTTTCTAACTTCACGGCAGGAACCGAAGCCCTGGCAGGTGCCTCTGTGTGTGACCAGTGGCTGATCCGAGTGAGATCATTATAAATTATTAGCCACTTTTGAGTGTCTTTCTCAGAAGCTGCAGAATACTTAGGAAGCCCTACCTTCTTCAGCTGCCATCAATACTGTGTGCACCTTTGCGTGGGAACCGGAGTGGCACGAAATTACAAAACAGTATTGATTCCTGGCAGACAGAGTGAAAACGGACAAATCTTCTACATAAAATTCAGCTAAATCTTCCAAAGACTTGATTAATTTTTTCCTCAAGAAAGAAACCGATAAGAGTAACAAACTTGAAATGTTAGCTGAATGAGGGCTATTTACTGCCGGAAGACTGATCAGCGCACCTCGCTCTCTTATTATCTGGGCTGGTGTAATTCACATCAGTCGAGTGTTGGAAATACCTCTGCTTTGGGGCTGCTATCCAAATTATTCACTCAGCTCCTATGACGATGTTTACCTCTTGTGTTCCTCTGAATTATTTTTTCTGTGAAATGAATAATTGCTTGTCTGGGAACAACACACCCCTGTTTTTCCTTCTCCTCTTTGTTACACTGTACAGGATGCTCTGTAGCCCAGTGCTCTACCCCCTCTCAAGAAACTCTCTGTTTCACATTGGCCTGCTTACAATTCCTAAGTCATTTAAGAGTGAACAAAAATCTGGAACCTTTCTTCCTTTGTGCAACTCCCCCTTCCTTGGTAGTAAGGATACACAATGGTACCCAGCCTGCCTTTTTTACATCATCGATGCCCTGTTGACTCATGCCTAGACCTGTAGGAAGGCCTCACCCTACTTTGTTAGTGTCTAGTAGTTCTTGGGACCTTTTGAAAGTGCAAGCCCTGTTGCATCATTTGGCTACACAAAGCTCTCCAGGGGCTCCTCATCACATAGAGTGCAAGATGGATATGTGTTTTCAAGTTAGGAAATGACAGATACTGAGTCTCACAGGGCAGCTTCTTTCCTAAGATTCTGAGGCCACTGATACACAGCATACATTGATACGCTGGAGGATCGTAGCTAAAACTAGGGCAACAAGGCTTCCCCCCCAGGTTTCGTGGCGTTTTGAGGGCCTGTGGCAGACAGCTATGGAGGAATGGTTTCCCCCTGGTTTTGCAGAACTGCCTTGTCCATAAAATGGGGGCTGTTCTCTCTGGAACATCTCATCCCTCCTCGCCATGCGATGAAGTGCCATGAGAACATCGCAGGGAGTTAGTGGTACCTGGTCTGTTTTCTTAGAATCTCCTAACCGAGGAAAAAGAAATCCAAGCTAGATTTCTTTTGTGTCAGAGTCTGACACAAAAGGCCCACAGCTGTTCCCAAAATAGATGCTACCAGGAGCACTGGAGAGCACATTGTTTTACATGTGATGCTGTGCATTGCAAGATGCTTGTTATATCTGTCCCTCATGCTAAATGCCAGTCATGTGGCTCCAGTCATTAGGACAGTCACCAAAGCCATTCCCATGCCCCTACACAGTTTCTAGTGTTCTGGAGATGGGGAATGACATCAGCCCTACCTCAGAAGCACCAGCCCCTGAGCTTGGTTCTCAGCTCTCCCAAATCCTCTGTTTTTCTGAAAGTAGGATGATGAGTCAGGTTAATTTGGGGGTTGTCTCCCACATTTTCTGTCTCTCCATCTACAAAATAGTTGAGCATAGGTCCTGGAGCATATGACTGGCTTTGAAGTCAAGCTCTGCTACTTCCTGGGACAAACCTTAAACAATAACATGACTTTGAACAAATCACTCTCTCCTTGCCACAGTGTTTGCATGTAACCTGGGGATCACGACTTCCACCTCAAAAGATGTTCTGAAGATTAAACAAGATAGACACTTACCATGTGGATTGTACCATTCACTCTTGGGTGGGGCAATTGTAAGAGATGAGGATGACATGAGGTCATGATGGTGTTCCCGAAGCATAGGGTCTTACGTGAAGGTGATGTCTGCGTTTACAAATGAATCCTCCAGCAAACAGAAGCAGCCCTAGTATGAGCCACAGGGATATGGTCTAGGTGGGAGTCTGGGAGTTCTGTGAATTCAGTGTGTGGCCTCGAATATACACTCCACTTATTTGAGTCTTGTATCTCCAAAATCTTTGTATGACCTGGTAGTGGAATGACTGAAGGATGTAATGCAATGGGTTTCAGGAGTCTATGACAGATCAAAGATGGCTGGTCTTTTGTAACCTGTTTTGACAATCCCAAATGACAGAAAGAGTATGTCTTGGGGAGAGTCCACATTCCTGGCAAATGACAACATGGTCTACAAAACTCCAAATCTCTTGATAGCGCCCCTCCTTGTCCATGTACCCCCCAGTAGACCAAGAGGAAAAGTCTTGGAGACTTGGGCATCTGTCCTTGAGAGCTCATGTCTGTCGGGAGCAGATCTCATGCTAATCTCACCAGTACCCACTGCTAGCATGGTGTCTGCCTGTCACCCACAGCAACAGAGGCGGGAGAAGGAGCTCCGGAAGCAGCAGGAGCGGGAACAGCGCCGGCACTATGAAGAGCAGATGCGCAGGGAGGAGGAGAGGAGGCGTGCGGAGCATGAGCAGGTACTGGGAGGTGGGAAGCCCACCCACAATGGGACCCTGGGAGCTCTGGGGCATAGGACTTAGTCTCTAAGAGCTGTTCTACTATACTTTTGCTTTTTCTCAAGCAGTAGTTCTTACCTGCTCAAACAGACAAGTGCACAGCTTGACAATGTCCATGCTTCCTACTTAAGCCAGGGCCTACCCTGACATCCCTAGAATGTCTGACTTCCCTGCATGGAACCAAGTTGCCACTCTTCCATCATTGAAGATGAACCATGTTACTCAGCTTATTTCTGCTCTCCGACTCCTGGTAGTGGCTTCTCTAATTGCTAAAATCACAGTCTGAGTCAGCGATATGGGATGGATCTATTATACAGACTGAGCACACTAACCTTGCTCTTGTGCTCTGTGCCTGATGCTGGCATAGAGCCTCAGAACTTTATAGCGATGTTAATTCCAAGGAGTCTGTAAGAAAGGTGCCTAATAACAAGCTTTAACATAGAGCCAGTTTTATTAAAACCAAACAGAGACAGGGAAATGCCGATCCTCTCAGTCGGCTGCTGCTGGCACGGGGTCTGTGCTTCTGACTGCATTGAAAGGCTTGCTTTGCTATGGCCTCCTCTTCCTGTGCCACGGTGAGGTGCTGGGTATGTTTCCCCTTCCTTTCTCCTGCATTTCACTTGGAAGCTCCTGTTACCTATGCAATTACTGGTTCTTTCTCTCTTTTCCTCTTCCTGTTCTGCCCAATTCTCTGCTGCTGCCTCTCCAGGAGTACATCAGGCGACAGTTAGAGGAGGAGCAAAGACAGTTAGAGATCTTACAGCAACAGCTACTGCATGAACAAGCTCTACTTCTGGTAATGGGAAAGTCACACACCAGCAGACCTGCCTGGTGTTCACCCTGAGTGCGTGCATGCTCATGTGCGTATGTGAGTGTGTGTGTGTCTGCATATATATGTCTTTGTGTTTCCTCCTCCTAATGTGCTGATTAAAAATATGAGGTCCCTCCATCCTCCATCCTGACCTCTGAATCTCACAGAGGCCTCATATAATTTCCTGACCCAGTTTGTTAAGTCCTCAACTATTTAGCACACTTTATTAACTCCCTCCACTTGTGAAACTTTAGCATGAATCCAGCCTTATTATAAGTTCAAACTGCATTCAAGACCCACTGTGTTTATTGCAATGTAATTTTGAAAGCCATTTGCAACATGCTGGAATGCAATCACGGCAAATGTTCCTCAGCCAAGTGCCTGCTCAGCCCTGCAGTCATTTGTCATTTGCAGGCTGTTAGTCCTGCCCTTACAATGGGAACAGTTTGTTTCCTGCTCGTGCCGCATCCACTGGAAGAACTTTATTGCTACTATGTACAGCTCTCCAAATGGGCTTCTTGGCGCACCCTTTTTATTTCCTCAGCGGTATTCTGTTATCTTCTTAGCCTTAAACATAAGCTTGCAAATAGCTTTAGTTAGTACAGGTTTTATTTAAAGTATGGTGATCTCTGGCTGTTTATTTGGTTATTTATTTGGCTGTTTGGTTATTTGGTTGTTTGGTTATTTGGTTGTATACTCTAACATATATCTGTAAATGACCGAATTACCAAATCAGGAAGTGATGACTCCTTCTAGGGATGACCGTATGACTACCCTGCATCTGTGTTGCAATTCTCCAGGGACATGTCACTTTCCAAGTGGTTCTCGGTAGGCACTGCCATTAAAGCAACATGGCATGCCATACGTCATATTTGCACTGACATATTCTGTGTGGACACGGACATGAGGCCTGGGTTTATCTGGGGGTACTTTGTATCCTTCTTGGAATTCTGTTTGTCTCCCGTTTCCCACTGTCCCCACTGCATGCTTTGCTGATGCTCAGCGTGGCAATGTGGTTCCATGTGGTCACGTGCCCTCTTTCTTCTTTGCTCTTCCTGCTCTGGGTAGGAATATAAGCGCAAACAACTGGAAGAGCAGAGGCAAGCAGAACGACTTCAGAGGCAGCTAAAGCAAGAGCGAGACTATCTGGTTTCCCTCCAGCATCAGCGGCAGGAGCAGAGGCCCCTGGAGAAGAAGCCACTGTATCATTACAAGGAGGGCATGAGTCCCAGTGAGAAGCCAGCCTGGGCCAAAGAGGTAAGAGAGGGGGAATTGCTGTGTCCATTGCTCCAGTTCCTCACTGGGAGCCCAGAATCCCATTAGTGCTGCACAGCTGGAAGACGACCCATCATAAGAGGCACCCTTGCTTCTGGAGGAGCCATAATGTCGCTGCAGAGAGATGGTGATGTACCTGGTGCTACTCGTCGTATTTTTCTTGTGTGCCTTCTCAAGTAAAGTGGGTTTTTGTAGGGAAAAAACAACAAAAATTAGTTTTCCTTATACAAGTCTATTTAGAGGCACTGGGGCATGGCCTTCGTGGTAAAGCGCTTGTCTCGTAAGCACAAGGACTTGAGTGCAACCTCCGGTATCCACAGAAAAAGCCAGGCATGGTGGAGAATGCCTATAATCCCGGAAATGAAGAGGTGGAGTCAAGAGGATATCTGGTACCCAATTCCAGCCAGCCTATCCTGATGCTGGGACCCATTGAGAGACTATCTCAAAAAGCAAGGCAATGGCAGGCATCTGGGAAGTGATAACCAAGACTGGCCTTTGGCTTCCACACATGTGCATGTACACACACACACACACACACACACACACACACACACACACACACTCACTCACACGCATACCCTCCTCGCACCACGCTCACACAGAGAATCCCACTGGATATGTAGTGTGAGGACAATTGGTGGGGATATGATGCACATCTTGCAGGAGTCAGGGAAGGGTCATGTCCTGCCCATAGCTGACTGCTGTTCTGAGACATTGGTTTAGCTGCTCACCCTGCCTTGTTATTGTGGCCTCAGAGGTGCACAAAGGGCCACACACCTGTGGCTATATCCAAAGTAATAGTCCTTCATTTTCTCAACCCACAGACTAAGGTAGGATTTTAGGAGTATGGCTCTGTGATGCACTGGTTATAAAATATAACTTAAAACTGTTGGTTTAAAGAAAAATAAAGAGATTATAACTAAACTGGTAAAGCAAAAATCAGTAACCCAGACAAGACTGATCCCCACACGGGGTACATCAGTCTCCACAGCTGTCGGTGTGACACCCAGTGACTTCCTTGTATTCTTGTGGTCATATCTAATCACTTAAAGTGGTGCTTATGGCTATTTCTTGTTTGTAAGTAGCTTCTTTAGGTATTTATATCTAGGATGTTTAAAAATATATTACCAGAACCAGACCCACGATTCTACTTTTATTTTTTTAATCTTTTCTTTTTTGTGTCTTATCTCACTAGGTATAGGAAATACTAGAAATGATGTCCTAATCATGATGGTTAATGAGAGATAGCAATCAAAGAATCATATTTCCTGTAACGTTTTGCACCTCTATATACTGTTTGAATTCTTTTTAATTGACATTCACTATTACGGGGAAATAACTTTTCAAATGTTCAAGAACTAAGCCTATACAGCAAATTGCTTTGATTGGCATACAGAGCATGTTTGATCACTTTCTGTTACAGTCTATAAACATGACCCATAGTGACCTTTGCAGAACTGCTGACACCTTTTCCTAGATCAATAATTCAGGTTTGTGCCTCTGTTCCCGGATAGATTACTGACTCTGCTGTTAGTTCCTTCTTTCATTGCTGTGACAGGATCCCCAGCGAAGACAGCTCAAGGAGGGGTTCACTGTGGCTCACAGCCCCAGGAGATGCAGTCCATCATGGCAGAGAAGGCAAGCAGTAGTGTCACACTGAGGAAGCAGATGGTGGAATGCCTGTGCTCAGATCACGTGTCCTTTTCATGCATTCTGGACCTCCAGCCCTTAGCACGGTACCACACACATGCAGGGTTGATCTTCCCACCCCAGTTACTCAAATCTAGGTAATCCCTCTATGGGATGCCCAGAGATTTGTTTCCATGCTGATTCGAAATCCCACTAAGTTAAGGCCACACCACTTCTGCATCAGCGGAACCACTGTGCTGCCAAGCAGTAGGCTTCCTGGCTGTCTTCCTCCAGTGCTTAGCCATGCTGGGTTAAAATCATCACCTCCTGCCTATGTAATTATCCAGAAAGCCGATGTGCTGCCGTCCACGGGGCTACTGCCATTATAGACCACAGCAAGGACCCAGTGACCACCACCTCCAGCCTTCAGTGTTCCTCGCTCCTAGCATAAGTTTAGGAAAGGGACACCTGCAGCTCAAAAAACTCCTTGCAAAGCATCCTTAAATTCCTTCTTTCATAGGCAGCTCCCCATGTTCGAACACACCCAGAAAGAGGAGAGTGTGCTATGGTTTCCACCTCTTTCCATCAGCTTCTAGCAAGCTCTGATTTGAGCTCGTCTGCCTTGACTTCATTGTACCCTGCTGTGTGTCTGTCGCCATCATTGAGTTTCCCTGGCCTATCCTCTCTATTGATAATTGGTTCACAGTTTCTGGGCTCCCAGAAGCTCTCCTGGGAGCAAATCTCTACTGATACCATTAAGGCAGTATTGTAGACCTTCTGGCTCCCCTGTTTCCTGCCCAGGCTCCTATCAGTAAAAGAACAACAGCTGGACACATAGACAGCACCGCTGTGTCATCAAGCACTCCAGATGTGAGGGTCTCTGGCCACCACAAATCTGAGCCACATCCAGTGGGTGCCATCATTCAAGATACCAGGCTTGCCAGCCACCAGTGTTCTTCCTTGGGACTTAATACAGCTCTAAACCTGTGTGGGGATATTCTTTTGGAAATTTCATGTTCAGCCTTCCTGCGTAGTTAACATAATCTGGCCTCTAAGTAACCATCAATCTATCTCCCAAACCATATTCCTTTTTAGATTAATTCTCTGTCCAGCTTCATTCCAAATTGGCAAGTTTTTGTCAGCAATGTGATGCAATGCTTCAGCCTCTGGTAAAGACCAGAGGAAAATATGCGTTATTCTCTCAAGACAGGCTCTCTCGCTGAAGCTAGAGCTAGGTGGGCAGTTAGCAAGCCCCACTGGTCCTCCTATCTCCATCCCCCTCAACGCAGTGATCCAGTGCCACGGGCTACTTGTCCTTTGGGAATCTTTGTCAAGCTATCCCCTTCTCCCTTTGATTTAGTGTTCTGTTGGTCTGGATGTTGCAGTGGCTTTGATTTTCAGATTTCAGCCGGAAAGGAATGTGGACGTCTGCGTTGAAGGCTGCTGAGGCAAGCTCACTCTTTTCAAGTTCTCCCACTGTTTCTTAATTCCAAAGGAAGTCAGAATAGCCCTACAGAAGGGTTAGGATGAGGTAGTGTCTGTCCATCAGCAGAACTGGAGCATTTTCCTCATCTTTCAGATGATAGAAATTTCTTTTGCTTTCTCGTGTGCACTAAAATGGCATCGGGTGGTCTGCGTCACCCGTTACCACTCCAAATGGTATTTTAACTTGCAGCAGCATGCAGCAGGATGTTCTGTTTACGTGGTTGTTGCTTGGAATAATCCTTTAGCTCTCTTAGCACTGTAACATGTCTTCTCTCTGCAATGCATGCTGGTCACATGCCAGGTCAGTTGGCATGGGAACAGCTAGGGGTTTTCCTGTCTCCACCTCCCATATTGCCACAAAAGCACTGGGATTACAGATGTGCACTGCAGAGACACCACATCTGGATTTACTGGGATTCTGGGGATCTGAAATCAGATCCTCATGCTTGTGCAAAAAGCACTTTATTCACAGAGCCATATGCCCACCCTGCTGATACCCCTGGTTTTTCCCATCTCCCTGGCGGCAGGAGGCTGGAGCAAATCCTCTACCACTACACCTTTCCTCAAGCAGGTGGAAGCAGGTATGGACTGTGCCCACTTTAACTGTGTTTAGCTTTGCTATGGGGAGGGAGCCACTTTGTTTTTTGTTTATTTGTTTTTTCAGGACAGGGTTTCTCTGTGTAGCCCTGGGTGTCCTAAGATTAGCTCTGTAGACCAGGCTGGCCTCAAATTCACAGAGATTCACTTCTCTCTGCCTCCCAGTGCTGGGATTAAATGCATGCACCACCACTGCCCAGCTAATCTACTTTCTTTTCTTCTCACATAACTACCTTCTGTTCAGTCAGTAGACATAAGTTGTCATCAATCTGGACAGACCTTTGCCTGGCTTCCAAAGGCTCTACTTCTAAGAACACTCAGCCTTCTCTCTGGAAAATGCTATTTCCAATGTCGGGTTGGTGTCTTTCCTCCAGTAATCAAGAGGAAGTTTTGGTGCTAAGCACATCTGTGTTCCAACCTTCCTTAAGGCTTTAAGGCAAGATTTTCTAGAGACAAAAATAGAGTCAGGGCCAGAAAGATATCTCATCAACTAAGGATGCTGGCTTCCCAGCCTGGCCACCTGAAAGCAACTAAAGATGCTGGCTTCCCAGACTGGAAACCTGAGTTCAGTCCCTGTAGTCCACATGGTAGAAGGAGAGAACTAACTCCCAGGGGTTGTTTTCTGACCTCTGATATGTTGTGGCACACACGCACATACACACACACACACACACACACACACACACACACACACACACGAAATAAATATAAAAATCTTTTGAATGTGTAGTCAAATGCCCTAATAGTACAACCTTCTCATGGCTTTACCATTTTGTTGTCCAAACTCCTCCTTATAAAATTCAGCACATTGACCCATGTTGACATCATTGACTTGGAATTAATAACTGGTTATTTATTTCATATGACATGGACTATGACAGATTAAGACATACAAAGGTAGACTCTAATGCATGAACTGATTGAAAGCATTGCAATTATGTCCAGCAGTTGCTTAGTAACCTCTCTACACAACTAATCAGGCATACAAGTTCCCTGTGAAATTGGCACTCGCATTTTGCCCTGTACTTGACAGCTAAAACTAACACTAATAATCATTACAAGTATGCCTCACTCTGAATATATTTGATTCTGAACATATGGTTATATGCTCATTTCTATATCACAATGCACCCTGAGTTTGGGATATTGGGTAGCCAGAGTGTAGAAATCCAGGTATTTCTCTGAACTGTTTCTACTCCCCAGGGTTCCTGAGCACAAACATTTAGGGAGTGAGGAGATAAAGAATTGCAGTGGTCAAAGAATAGCCACTTTCTTTTCTTGCAAGAAGTCTGGGATTTAGAAGTGGTACTTGGCTTGGCTGTTGCCATCTTCTTTGGGCTTTAAGGTCTTGAAATGATAGCTGGCTTTGCTCTTCTGCTCAGTACAATGGCCAAGTAATTATTGCTGATATAATGCTTTATGCATTCACAGTAAACATTTCCTGGTTTATATCTCTGGTCTTTTGTAGCTAGTATAATTGGGTGTGTGGTGAATTTCTAGGACTTGAAATTTCAAAGCCAAAGTCAAGTGGAGGCTAATCAAATACATCCCACAAAGTCATAGTGGGGTGAAGAGATGTTCAAATTACACTGCATAGAGGCAAGAGGGCCATTTCCTAATCTGTGGCTTAATGAAGCATGTTTAAATGTTTGAGGTTAAAACAGACTTACTATAAATAGGAAATCGGGCCTGTCTCTAGAAAGATTCAAAATAGGGTAAGAAAGACGAGAATGAGTAGGACTTTTGAATTTTGTTTCAAATCAGGCAAAAAAGAAAAGAGAGAAAGGGGGAGAGAGAGATAGAAAGAGAGAGAGAGAGGAAGAAAGAAAGGAAGAAAGAAAGAAAGGAAGAAAGAAAGAAAGAAAGAAAGAAAGAAAGAAAGAAAGAAAGAAAGAAAGAAAGAAAGAAGAAAATTTAAACCTTAGCTGGCACATACAGACAGACCTGAATATTGAGTCAATGGAAGGGAGTCAAGGACTCACTCTAATGAGCCAGCAGGGTGAGGAGATTGGTGTGTGGCATTGTGTTGCATGCTTGAGAGGCACAAACATTATGTTGACTCTAAAGAAATATAGGACAGTATAAGCCAAACCCAGAACAAAAGTCTAGGCCCTTTGGAGTTGATCAAGGTCTTCCAGTTTGATTGCTGATGTCCATCTTGTTTGTTTAGCTCTCAAGTCATCCCTGTGATGGTTGGTCTGCTGCTATAAATACGGACTGACTGACAATGGCTTTTCATCTGCTTAAAAAGAGCCACTTGTTCTCTGAGCTTCTGCTGGGAAGTCCTTAGGCTGAAAGACGCCCTGGAGAAGAGGACATGACAAGGAAACGAAATGGGTTGTGGGAAGAGAAGGAGCAGGGGCTGGGGAGAGGAGGAAGGGCTAGAAGGTGGGCAGCAAGAGGGGAGTCGGAGGGAGTGGGGCATCAGAGTCCTGCTGGGAACAGAAAGCATGGGAGGAGCAGTGTATTTTGGGTAACAGGGAGAGACAACTGAAAGGATAGGGCCCTGAGGAGAAAAAGAAAATGATACAGGAAGTCTGGGTAAGACAGGCATGCCATTAGGTAGCATCCAGGACGCCCCCGTGCCTATCAGCAGCGTGCAGAGCAGCACAGAGCTCCTGTGTGCCACCTCTCCTGCAGTCCTCATGTGACTCATGCCCCCGTCTCCTGAGTCAGCCCAGTGCAAGTTTCTATTTTCCCCTAGGCTGTAGCATTGCTGCCCACCATAGTCCCCTTTGATTATCTGCAGTGCACACCATTTCCATGCCTGGTGCCCTGGCTTTGTGACTAATCAGTAGGATAGTAGCCCAAGGAACGCAAGACAGACTCTTAGCAGGCTGTGAATGCCCAGTTAGATGAAATAAGCCAGGCTAATGGGTAACGTAAGGACAAGAGCTGAAGTGTCCTGCACGTCTTGGTTTACCAGAAGAACTTCCATGAGAAGGAGAAAGTAAAGGAGAAAAGAAAAGGGTGGAGAGGAGAAAAAGAGCTTGCTGCCAAACAAAAATGACAAGTTTGGGCTTTTTTAATTCATCAGAGGGACATAAAAATGCCTGTGTGGGTGATGACGGGAAATTCTTACTGGAAAAGGCACCAGCTTCTAGTCAGTGAGGCTTTCCTTTCCTTTGACCTCTAGGTAGAAGAACGCTCAAGACTAAATAGACAGAGTTCGCCTGCCATGCCTCACAAGGTCGCCAACAGGATCTCCGACCCCAACCTGCCCCCAAGATCGGAGTCCTTCAGCATCAGTGGGGTTCAGCCTGCTCGGACACCCCCAATGCTCAGACCTGTTGACCCCCAGGTATAATGTCTCTTCTGTTCTAGTGGGCACTTGTACCCAGGAAAACTTTAAAAGTCTAGAAGATTCTAGCATGACATAGGAACAAAGAAGTAAAGACTTAGCATAGCGTTCAGAGGGACAGAAGCCTCTCTGCATTGAGAGGCTCAAGAAGATAGGTGTGGAGATAGAGCTATTGATCTTGAATCAACTTCAATGTCACTTCTTGGTGAAGTGGCTCCTGTGGAGAACCTTGCAAGTGCTGCAGTGTGGGGACAAGCATTCTTGTAGATACAAGAAGAAGAAATAAAATTCATGTGTAGATCTCTGAGGTAGACTATGTACACATATTCTTCCTTTCCTTGAAACATGGGTGGAAATCTGAACGGGAGCGCTATAATAGGCTTGGTGAAGTAAACATGTGCCTTCTTAGCCTGTGGTTCTCCAGGCATGCCCCTCCCCCCAGGCCAGCAACCTGCAGCACCACGAGCATGGTAAAAATACACACGCCCGTGTCTGTGTCATACCTAATGACCAGGGCCTCGGGGTCAGACCAGGCATTGTCCCATGAGCTCAGTAAAAATGCATACTTACTCCTGTGTCTGCCTCAGACTTGCTGACCAGGGACTCCCCAGGCCAGGAACCTGCAACCTTCCAGGGTGATCCTAGTGCCCTTGAGAGGCTGAGAAGCACTGTGTGAAGACATTTGGTAGGGAAAGATGATTTCACTGTTAGGGGAGATGCTTTCTGGCTGTTTCTGCATAGATGAAATTCCAAGTGAAGTAGAATGTGGAAATTCCATAGGGGAAAAGGTAATACAGCTTGCTCACACAAACACCTTAATTTCTTCCCAGCACCCAGCTGCAGTAAGGCTTCTCCAATGTGTTTTCAGGTCACCTTTGAAATATGCACTGATGTTTCAACTGGAACTTAAAAGAATAATGGTAAAAATCAAGGCTTTTTGTGTTTTAAGTTGGCAGTAATGAACGAAATTCAAGATTTCTCAGCACCAACCAACTTAATACACCTTCCCCTGATTGTTTTTATCTGTACATAATTATCTCTTGCAGACTCTTATAAAGGGGACATTTAACAAGGATTTGCCTTCTTTTTAAAACCTTCAACTTTGACCTTATAATGAATCTTTGCCCTATGAAAGGGGAGCTCTCTGGGGAAGTATGCCTTCTGAAATGACGAGGGAAGAAATGTATAGACTTTCTATGGAAGCATTCTTCGGGTACTTCAATGTTTAGGGTGCTTGAAATGGTCTGCTCAAGTGAGTTTGGGTTTTGCACTAGATACTTTATTGTGTTTTTAATGTTATTTAATATATTTAATGGTATTTACATCCGCATGAACATTGCAAGGTCTATCTGGCTGAAGCGGAACACTGAGGATTTTCTTGCTTGTCAGTATAACACTCCAACAGGAATTACAGACAAAAGAGGGCTTGGCAGATCATCGTACACAACCAACAGGAAATCAATACAGCTTGAATTAGCAGTTTAATTTAGGAAGCACTCTAGATCCCTTTTTCTTCTGAGTCATGGTTTATGGACTACAGGCCAGGCCCGGAGATGGACTCGGGCTCCAATAACGAATGCAGTGTACACGCTGAAGTAGGGCAGGCTTCAGTAGTCACAGAAGGCAGCGGCACAGGTAGTGGTGAAGGGCTCCCTCGTAGCCTGGATTTGGGTGATTTTTCTTAAGAGGCCAAATGAAAATCCCAGAAGCCATCCCTGCAAGGACCGCAGCACTGCATGCCTAACTATTGAAATAACTCCTCAAGAAACATCCTGGCATCAGGGGATGGTGTGTATTCTCAGTAGTGTTAGCCAGTCCTGCAGAGCCCGAGATAAGCCATTCCGCAAACAAAGTACTTGCCATGCAAGGACCCAAGTCCAGGCCCTAGAACACACATAAAAAGCCAGACATGGTAGTGCCTGCTTGTAAACCTGGCACTGGAGGAGTGGGTACAGAGGACCCTTGAGGCTTGTTGGCCAGGACTTAGTAAAATTGGCAATTCCAAGCCAGTGAGAAACCCTGTTCTAAACAGAGTGAAGGCCATGTGTAACGCAAACCTTTAATCCCAGCACTCAGAAGACAGAGGCAGGTAGATTTTTGTGCATTGTTAAAGGCCAGACATGACTACACTGAGTTCCTGGCCAGCCTGAGCTACACAGAGAGACCCTGTCTCAAGAAATAGAGGGAGAAGGAGGGAGGGAGAGAGTCAGACATATTATAAACCAGGTAAACATTCTGAAGTTGACCTCCGGCCTCTAAACATACATGTGCACCTGCATACAAACATACACGCACAGACAGGGCGCGGGGAGAAACACATAAGGAAGAAAGAGTACGCTATAAAGGTCAGATGCATGGGCTCTGGGGATCGCTGGCCTTTAGCTCAGCTGTCAAATCTACTTAATCTCTTTCCACTTGGGATTGCTCAAGTCTGAAAGGAGACTGGTCATGTCTATCCCGGGTGGACTCAGTGAGCTCCAGAAAGGAAAGCCATTTAGAGCATTTCCTCTTCTGCAGCACAATATATCTAAAGTCAAAGCTAAGGACTTTACAAGAGGGAGCACGGGATAGCTTATAAAACAGCTTGTGTTGCTGTCCAAGAAATGTTGAATAAAGGTAGTTATTGTCACTACCACCATGCTACTCGACTTCTCAGCAGTTCCAGCTAAAACACCAAGCCTGTTGCCAGGTTCCCTGATTAAGCCCTCTGTGTTTTCTAAACTGAAGATTCTGAAGGCTGTAAGTAGCATGTGTGCAGCCTTGACTAGCAAAAGGGTCTCGGCCTGTGAGGCTCATCCGAAGTGCAGTTATTGCTAACTGAAAACCACCCTGTCAATAGCTCTGATGAATTCAATTCCTGCATGCAGAACTATGAGCTTCTAATAATGCTGACCCTATGTTGTCTGCTTAGATCCCACAGCTGGTAGCTGTAAAATCCCAGGGACCTGCCTTGACCGTCTCCCAGTCAGTGCACGAGCAACCTACAAAGGGCCTGTCTGGGTTCCAGGAGGCTCTGAATGTGACCTCTCACAGGGTTGAGATGCCACGCCAGAACTCAGATCCCACCTCAGAAAACCCTCCTCTCCCGACTCGCATTGAGAAGTTCGACCGAAGCTCTTGGTTACGACAGGAAGAAGATATTCCACCAAAGGTAGCATCAGTGCTGCGGTGTGTCTGTGTCCTCCGTGCTGTGGTGTGCCTGTATCACCACCACCGTCAGCATCCTCCGTGCTGTGGTGTGTCTGTGTCACCACCACCGTCAGCATCCTCCGTGCTGTGGTGTGTCTGTATCACCACCGTCAGCATCCTCCGTGCTGTGGTGTGTCTGTATCACCACCATCAGCATCCTCCATGCTGTGGTGTGTCTGTGTCTCCACCACCATCAGCATCCTCCATGCTGTGGTGTGGTGTTCCTGTATCACCACCACCATCAGCATCCTCCATGCTGTGGTGTGTCTGTGTCTCCACCACCATCAGCATCCTCCATGCTGTGGTGTGGTGTTCCTGTATCACCACCACCATCAGCATCCTCTGTGCTGTGGTGTGTCTGTGTCCTCCGTGCTGCGGTGTGTCTGTACCACCACCGTCAGCATCCTCCGTGCTGCCGTGTGTCTGTGTCACCACCACCACCATCAGCATCCTCTGTGCTGCGGTGTGTCTGTGTCCTCCGTGCTGCGGTGTGTCTGTGTCACCACCATCAGCACCCACCACTATCCCATCCCTCTCACAGTTTGGAGAACATGATTGTGCCTAGGCCCTTCCATCCTCACAGCTGTCATTGCCCCTTCTCTAAGCTAAGTCTTAGGCAGTCATTTCTGATCTTTGTTTTCCCACAGGGGCAGAGACTCAGTATGAGTGACAGGGAAGTGAAGTGTGCATCTTCACATAGAACTGGAACTCTCAACCCCAAGCACTCTAGACTATTTTGCTGTTCATGTTAGAAGATAGACTAGTGGATATTTTCAATGATTATTGCATCTATAGCTAAACAAACCAAAGAAACAAAAGAAAATTCACTTACTCTTATATTTAGCAGCACAAAACTCAACCAGATTTTGAAGGTTCAGGAAATGGCCTGGGTCCTGCAGAGAGGAGACTCTGTCAGTCAAGTGCTTGCCATACAGGCATTGGACCTGAGTTCAGGACCCAACACTCACATAAAAGCCAGACATGGTGACAAATGTCTATAACCCTAGTCCTGAGGAGGTGGAGATAAGAAGACCCATGGCCTTCTTAAATTGGTGAGCTCCAGGTTCAGTGAGACACTCTGTCACATACACAGAGAGAGAGAGAGGGAGAGAGAGAGGCAGAGGCAGCTACCCAACACTGACCCTTAGCTCTACAGGCATACACACACAGGGCTGTCACACTCATGTGCACACATACGAAAACACATACGTACAAATGCCTTCGGGCATTTCAGTTGGCTCCATATAAGGAATGCTCCCTCTAAGCTAAGGGGTCCTTTATTCCCAGCCTTCATACAGAGGATTGGACTTCAGAGTGCAGTGACCAGCTTTCTCACTCTGCAGAACAACCTTGAATTCTTTCCTTTTGTTTTACATTGCTAAATTGTTATTTGTTCTAAGCAATATTCTAGAATGTGTCTACAGTCAACCTGGATGTCTTTAAAATGCTAACGACATTTCCTGGTTCATGAATGTCTTTTCTCCTGAGCTCAGCATGTGATGAAGCTGTGATAATTAGAATTCCCATAATTTCCAGAAAAATAAAGTAGTTTTAATGATTTACAAGCAATCATTATCTCCCTCTGAAGTGGGAATCACAACAGGATTGCCATCATTTTGACAATGAAACAGGGACAATGTTTGAGACCTGGAAGGGGAAGTGGCTGAACCTCTCTCTAAAACCATGCAGGTAGACATGTGGAAAGCCAGGGAGAAACGTTAGGCCAGTGGAAATACTCAGGGTTTGGTCCTCTATTGAGCCCTTCTCTCCAAATGTTCTCATTTACAAAAAGAAAGCGGGGAAATAACAGCAGTAGGGTTTAATTTGAACAGGTGTTGTACGAATTTGACCGTTTTGTTTTGCTTCCTTGATTCTACTTTGTGTTTAAAATGAATTATAACAAATATTCATTTTTATTTTTTTTCTATTTTTTTTCAAAATAGAAAAAGGATGACACTTACATTGAAAGTCATCTTTTGCACTAATATCCGTGTGCTTCTTGTAAAAAAAATGGGCTCCCTTTGCATAATACCTGAGCCCACAAGCAGGTGTCTGTATGCTTTGCAAGAGAAGCCACTTTGTACTCTCCTCTGCACTTTCCCGACTGAGCTACTTATGCTGTTCTTCCCAGCCGTAGTATCCTCACACAGGCATTTTGAAGACCCTTCTAGCATTTTCAATATTAATTCTGTTTTATAAATAGCATTTACTAATTAACCACCAAAACACAATGTTTGAGATGTGGGGTTGAAATTAAGTATAGTAACTCGTTTAGGAAGTATAACAGTCTGTATTTTCACGTCATAAGAGTGGTAAGAGCTGCAGAGATCACAGAGATCACTTCTGCTCTTGAGAGAACCCTGGTTCATTTCCCAACACCCACACTGGGTGGTTCACAAGCACCTGGAACTCCGGTTCTAGGAGATCTGATGCCTTCTCCAAGCTTCCAGGGGCACCCAGCACAAACGTGTGATCCATGCATGCAGGGATTCGCACATACACAAATATTAAAAAGTAAGTAATAAAGAGATAGCTTCTCCAGGCTCCCCAGCATGTGATTTATTGTCAAGGTCTAGACTGGCGCCCTAGCTCTTCACTTGAGTTCATAATCTATTTGTTCACTGTGGTGTGAGATAAAGTGAAATATGGCGTTGTCCTCTCTGCAGCTCCCACCTACTGCACAGAGATCTCCCATCTACTGTGCTCCACAGGAGTAAGGGCGCTCACTGCACAGAGATCTCCCCACCTACTGTGCTCCACAGGAGTAAGGGCGCTCACTGCACAGAGATCTCCCCACCTACTGTGCTCCGCAGGAGTAAGGGTGCTCACTGCACAGAGATCTCCCCACCTACTGCACAGAGATCTCCCCTAGCTACCGCTTGTTCAAACAAGAGAAGGTAGTTTCTTATAGCTCAGTAAGTCAAGGTCATTAGTGAGACCTCTTCTGCTTTTAAGATTAAAATGACCTTAATAGCTGTGGAGCAGCCCTCCTCGGCTCTTGGCAGCAGGTAGTCCTTTGGCTTTGTTTTAGAGTTAGCGGTTTCACTGAAGGGTGGCAGATAGTTCTTCCTAAAGGAGGCAGCTTCTGCAACTTATAGCCAGTCTTCCAGTAGCCTACCTGCATTGCATTATAGGAAATAATTCTCAATTCCGATTTTCTTCCAGGTGCCTCAAAGAACAACTTCTATATCCCCAGCATTAGCCAGGAAGAATTCCCCTGGGAATGGCAGTGCTCTGGGCCCCAGACTTGGATCTCAACCTATCAGAGCAAGGTAAGGGGAGAGAGGTCACCATGATTATCCAAGATACCTGCTTTCCCAAAGAATGTCTCTGATCATTTCTTCATTCCTGAAGCATGTGCATTTGTCACATGGACTGTCAACTTTGATGGCCTTTTATAACTTCAATATGGGGTTTTTAAAATCTGGGCACAAACTTAGAAATACAGACGTGGTTGCAGCATTTCAAACCTTTGCTTCAGAGAGCAGTTGGGAGCCAGAAGAAGGAAATCAGAGTTGAATTGTAGTGCCAGGTCAAGAAATGTTCCCCAAGAGCCACTGGAACACAACAAAGTTCTTACCTAGGAAACAGTCAGTGACTCCAGAAACTCTATAGCTTGTCCCTGACAGAACCAGCTATGATCAGGAAGTCTGACATTATGCATTATGCAGGGTCTCTGAAATATAGTTATGCTTCCATGATTTACTCTATGTCCTTCCAGGATTTTCCATCCAGTGCGTATTCCTATAATCAGGAAGTTGCATCCAACTTCTGCTGGTTGGTGCAGATGTCTCAAGGGCTGCTGGAAAGTAAACAGTGTCTGCACAGTATCTGGGCAGACTTAATGTGGCAACAGATGCTGTTTGTTGCTGCCGTTCATCAAGTTTCCCTTGGATCTGTCATGATGAATGCATCCGTTTTTAGGATCCACCGAAATAGCCAGTGGCCTCTGCTGAGGCTATAAAAAGGATGCACTAGGGGAGGCTGTTTGCTTCTTCACTGTGTTCATGATGAGAGAAAGACCATGAAGAGGGAAGGGGGATAAAGGAAGAGGATGGGGGACACTTACGGTTTTGTTTGTATACAGAATACTTTTGATCTTAACTCTTCCCTTGAAAGACCTTAGGAAGGGGTCATTCCCAAAAGGAGGAAGCAATGGACTTAGAATCTCTTTGGGTGAAAGATTCCAACTTCATTCTAAGTGGAGCTGCAAATTGTAGGAGTCTATGAATCCCTTGTTCTCCTGCAACTAGTCAGATCTATGCCTAGCTGGTGTAGCTAAGCAACCGTAGGTTAACTGAAAGCTGTGGCCAGGGGACATGCTAGCCCTGGGCGCAGGCTGAGCTTTATTAGTCCCTCTCTTCAAGTCTCCAGTCACCAGTGCGTCCTGATCTTTCCAACCATGCCCTAGGGGCTGTTGCTTGGGATCCGGATGCTTAGATGAAGCATCATCCCAACCTTAAGTACATTTCTCTTCTGTCAACCAAAAACAAGGACCTGCTATTGCAGTCAAGTAAGAAGCAGCTGTTTAATTCCTCAGAAATGTTGTTTTTAACAACATTTAGGGCCCAAGAGAATGGGTACTTGATGGTCAGTAACCTATAAACGGTAAGGGTTTCCTTTGGGATACTTAAATACTATATTTTGTGCAAAGAATGTAAAGTTTATGAGAGACGATGACCAGTATCTGCCCACTGACAGCGGAGAAGTGACCAAAGAGTTTGCGGTTATCCACCTCCAGTGCACATGCAAAGATTTGGGGTGAGAGGGTGGAGACCCCCATCTCTTCATGTGTGATAATGCGCAGGACACTCCTGCTTCTGCTAGCATTCATCTCCACATGGCCAAATGTGACTCACTGGGTGGCGAGATGGCTCTTAGACGTGGTTAAAGGCAATTGCTGCACAAGCCTGGAAATTTAAGTTTTATCTTCAGAACCCATATAAAATTAGGAGAGAACCCCACAAAGCTATCCTCTGACCCCCACAAGTTTCCCATGGTATATGGAGACATCAATGTCCAGTGTTCTTCTCAATGGCCATCCTGTGTTTTGAGGCAGGGTCTCTCACTGCCACAGCTAGGACAGCTAGAGATGCTCCCATCTCTGCCTGCCCAGCCCTGGGATTACAGATGGTGCTACTGCACTTTCTAGGTAGCTACTGAGGCTTCAAATTCAGGTCTTTGTGTTTTCATAGTAAGCGCTTCACTGACAGAGCCATCTGGTGGGATGCCCTGCCTCCCATGCTGCTGCTGGGAAGGAAACAGCCCTAATAATTGGCTGGACCTAAGTGACAGGCCATTACTTCTCACAGTTCTGCAAGTGCTCTGAAAAGTTCTTCTATGACCTGAGCTGCCCATTCAGCTGTATCTCTCACTCCCCAAGCTCTTTCCTCTAGGCATGTCCAGTTTTGTCCATCTCAGATCAGAATTTCAAAGGGGAAGACACAAATGTGCAGGGTTTTGGAAGCCTTTTCTTCCTTGCATGGCTAAGCCCTGGGCATGGAAAGGAACTTCACAGGGTCATCAGCACTGGGACTCATGCCTCCTCCCCAATTCCTTATGGTTCTTCTGCTTCTGGTCAACAGACAATCATTCATCAAGACATTTGTCTGCTTTATCATGCTTCTAAGCTGTGTTTCCTATACTTGGTCAATAGTCCTTTAATTTCTTTACCACATTTTTAAAGTGATTCTCAAGAGAAACTAGAAAACTAACAAAGTTAGAGTAGATTTCAGTAAAAATTATAGAGCTTAGAAGAGAACAGATTCAAGACATTTTGTGTTATTTGTTATTTCATTTGCTGAAGTTAACTAATATATGATAATGGCATAATCCAAGACTATACGTGGCTTGGGACCAAGTGTTGCCAATGATCAGAGAGTGACTCCAGGATCCATGAATCTAAACGTACCTCAAGTTCTTCAGGCTACACACATCTTTGGGGATAAATTAAGTCTTGCCTCTCTTTCTTACCTCGCTTTGGAGTCAGTATGTAAATGAACTTGCTTAAAGAAAGGATAAATTTGATACCTAGAACCCATGTAAAATGTCAGGTATGGTAATATACTTACAATCCCAACAGTAGACAGTATAGACGGAGGATCCCTGGGGTTTATTGGCCATCCATTCTAGCCAATTATGATGAGCTCCAGGCCAATGAAGACTCCTGAGCAACACCTATGGTTGTACTCTGACTTCTATAAGCACACACACATACATTCATTCACATGCACAACTTTACAAACATATACACATGCATTATTTTTAAAAGCAAGACTTCTCTCTTCTTCCTGAACACTTAAGAATCTCGAGATCAAGATGGTAATGCTTCAACAAAGTAGGATCCTGGTCCCTAAGTCACCACATAGAAAAGATCCCCCAAGGAAAGTGGTTCTTCTTGTCAGTATTCTAGTGTGAATAGGAAATAAACTATGTGCTAAGTGAGCAAAAGGGGAAAAGCAGACAGGACCCGAAGGTTAAGAAGTTTATATTTTGTTTCCTCCACTTATAATAGTGCATCCCAGATTCTAAGGACAAGATGTAATATAGTAGCTGTCAAATGTGAGCTATTCCATAACAACCTGAAAACAACAGGTTTGAATCAACTGTAACTATGTAGTACTCTAAATGGAAGAATCTGGAATCACAGTGTGCACTTGAGTGTGTGTAACTAATACAAGAAAGTCAGAACCTTTCTATTCTAGGTACACTTCCTTCTCAAAGGAATACCTCTCCACTATCTTACCCCTTTGCTGTGTGAAAACAGCAAGTATTTGTGGGCAGGCCTTTCAGGACCTTGTCTTCTGTTCCTGAGGCAATTTATATCTATTTTAGTGTTTAGTAAATACCTCTTGAATCACTATGTATGACACAATATTTTCATTTCATTACAAATACTCTTAAAGTGTGTGTGTGTGTGTGTGTGTGTGTGTGTGTGTGTGTGGTGTAGGTCAGAAGATACCTTGGTGGAATTGGTTATCTGTGGGTTCCAGGGATTAAACTCAGGTTGCCATGATAGCAAGTGTCTTTACCCGCTGTGCCATCTTACCAGCTAACACTACAAATATTGACTATTTAAACCATATAGTTGTTCCAAGGCAGTGGCTTTCATCACCTTCGTTTCATAGATGGGGAGCTGAAGTAAACAGAGCTCAAAAATATTGCCAGTGTGTCAGAGAAAGATGTGGTAGGACTAGGATTTGAACTCTGATAGTCTGCCCTGGGAACTCTTCACTCAGTAATCGGCAAGACACCATTTTGTCTCTTTCTCACCCTGCTGTACCAGTCTCTCCGAATCTTGAAGGTATTGATCGCTACCCTGTGGCACTCACTACATTTTAAGGGATGAGATCCTATGGAACTTGTTTGTATCCCAAACGTGTCCCCACTCATCTAGGAACAGTGTCATCTCACCTTTTGACAGCTCCCTCTGTGGGTAAAGATGGGTGTGGCACAGCCTCCTGCCCACAAAACTGGGCATTGCTAAAGCTCAAGCTGCACAGGCAGGTCTCACCTCCTCCTGGACGCCAATGGCCTCATCCTACGAGGGTGACCAGGAAAGTTTAAATAAAGATTGCAATTGATCATATAAATACATTGCTATCTTAAAACTTCTAGGCACTTTAATATTTAGCTTTGATCCATGTGTTCTTCTTAAACCAAATTAAAATTAGCTCAAACAAGTACTTTTGAAATATGAAAAGATTTAAATTAAGCCAGAAACACCCAGTCCAAAAGACCAGTGACTGAATGTTTAATCTCAGAAAATAATTCCCTGTCCCAGCCTAAACATATCTTCTTTTGACTAGTTTTTTTCTTATTGGCCATGTCATCAAAGTAAAGAGAATTTTGGCAGTCAGCCAGTTAATTAAAGACTTGGCCCAAGGCTGTGGACACAAAATCACTTTGTAATCCGCATTTTCTGTTTTGATTTTTTTATACAATTCAACAGATAGAGTAATTGCCACATACACTCTCAATGCTTGTCTTATAGAGTAAACATCATTGTTTGCTGCATAGAAAAATGTGAATTAAAAGTTAGCATTTAAAGAAATGTATTTGGAACTTTTGAAGTTTTTGCATGCTTGGAACCAGGTAGTCTTGGTTACTATGTGAACAAGGGAAAACTGTTCCTCAATGGAATTCTGAAGTTGAACCTCTATGAGCATTATTTCAGACTCCTCAACCCATACAGTGTACATATATAAGGAAGAGAAAAATAGCCTATGGCATTTTTTCATATTACTCATATTTTTAAGTAAAGAGAAGTAGGGTAGAAAAGACGTTAAGTTCCCGTATTGTCTGTGTGGTTACAGAGACACGAAATATTTCTTTTAGAGTTCAGCAGCAAGCATGGCAATCAGCACCTGGAGAGAGGGCTTGTGCTAATGAGGCCTAAGTCAGGCGTTGAATGCTCATGGGATCTAATTAGCCTCACACAGGAAGAAGCTCTGAGCTTCATCAAAGACACATGTGTATCCCAGATAGTTCTGCCAACAGCCAGGACCCCCTAACCTGCCCACAGTCTTCTGTCTGTCCTTGTTTTTCTCCTAGCCAGGCACCCACACCGGGCCCGCCTCGGGGGGCAGGTAGCAGGCCTTAGGAGCCAGTGCTAGCCAACCACGCTTCTCTTCCTCTCCGCTCACTTTCTGTTTCCTACAACAGACTTGGTGAACTGCCTTGCTGGCCTCTGCTTAACATCTATCTGCATGCACAAGAAAGACACCAGCCTTTGTCACACGCAGGCTATGTACAGACTTCCTGATACATTACCAAATCCCGGTGTGCCTCACTCCTCTATGCCACCACCCACAACCCCTAATGTGTATGTACTTCCCCAAACACCAATGGCATTTACAGTCTCTTTTCACATTGCTTTCGGAGTTGCTCTTAACTGGTAACTCTTGTCTCTACCACATATATCTCGTTGCCATGGCGATGGTGTCACCTGACAGGACAGCTCCTGGCCTACCCTTCTCCAACCCTCATTTTGATCCAACAAGACTCAGTTTAGATGTGATTCAACCAAATTTTGCCTGAAGCATCTAAGGAAAGCGAGTTAGAACAAGTAGCTGAGTGCTGTCACCACACGGCAGCCGCCTGAGAGAGCGTTGCAGAGCCTGTACCACCACCATCCTCTCAATATATTTTTGGCACAATGAAGATGACATCATCATTCCATCAAATCCAACAGTATAAGAAACTTTAGTGCCACCCACCACTCTTGGTCTATAATATATTTGGTTAGTAATAAATTTTACAATTAATTTAATACTTTATTAATAATTCCCTGATCACCCCTCTTTCATAAAAGAGTGGCAGAGGAGCCATTATTTGAGGATTAGGGACAATTGTTTTCAATGAAAATTAGCAAGTTTATCACGTAAGATACTTAGAAAGAAGCACTGATCATTTTGCGTATTTTCTAATTTAGGGGTATTTTCATAAGACCCAAATTTATTTCAACCCCTTAGATACAAACAGTTCTCAGAAAAATAGCTACCGTACATTAAAGAGCACCATTATTATAGCAGGAATCCTTGGTTCTCCTGAGCTTCCCCACAGCCACTCTGCAGCTGGCTTTACTGTTGAGTCAGCACCCACTTCCCACAGATGCCCTAAGAGTAAATACTGTCATAAATTCTAAATCCGTATCATCAAAATTAATAAATTGTGAGACATGATAATTTTTACACAAAATTTGCCACCAAAGTTATCCATGTTTGGTAGCCATTTCTACCCAGCCATGAATTGGGCTGATATATTACCACAAGGCAAGATTTATCTTACAAGCATGTATGAAAATGCCAAAATGAAGACCATTGCTTTTGTGTGCTATCTTTTTAAAAACCAACTAACAAAAAATTTATATGGGTTACTTATGCTTACAAAATTGAACATTTTCTGGCAAAGCCATTGGTAGGGTAAGAATGCCTCAGCATGAGAACCATGTTATTTTCAACTCCATATGGGACACAGCTAACACCCAACACATAGGCCAGAACCTGGTGCGCATGGTCAGAGCAGACGAAAGCACAATATTTGCTCTTGAAGCGGCACCTCTGTGTCAGAACCACTGCATTACAGTGTCTCCACTTACAAAAATGGTCAGAGAGTTTAGGGAACTAGAGATGCTGGAAATGAGGGGACGATGCTCTGTCAGTTTTCTCTCACAAATGCCTGGCAAACAGACTGGAGCTTTGACCCTCAAGTATCACTGCTTGTCTCTATTCAGAACTGGATAAATCTAATGGCCAAATGAAGAGAGATGTATAAATAAATTTATATTAATTATAAATGCAATTTTTTTAACAAAATCATAAAATCTGCAACAACTGCATCCCACCACTGTTGCTAGATGGTTCTTCTCTTCCATCTCCATTTTCTGTCACTCTGGGTGATGTGGGTAGGCATTCTCCACGTTTGCCTCTCACCCTGTGTTTCACTAAGCAAGAATGTGTGCCTCGCTAGATTCACAGAGGACACACACTGCATCCTATCTCTATCCCGACTGCCTGACCATTCCTATGATGATAATACTGAGTGAGTGAATAATACTGCTCTCTGGGTCAATAAAGATGGATGAGAGGGACTGAAGCGATGGCTCGGCAGTTCGAACACTTGCCATTTTTACAGAACACTGGAGTTCAATTCCCAGAATCCACAGCAGGTGTTTACAACCATCTGTAGCTTCACCTGCAGGGAGACTGACACCTCCTTCTGGTCACCACAGTCACCCCCCCCACACACACATACACACACACACACACACACACACATACATGCACATGCTCACATATGCACAAAATTCATAGAGAAGGATAATCACATAGACTACAGTGAAAATTGCTAATATCTTTATACTTTAGCTCACATGTGTATGTTTACAGTGTTCATGACCTTTTAACCAAGAATTCCAAAGTTAGGAACTAGAGTTGCGCTTTGGTGTGCAGACAGATGGCTAGTTCTGTGTTGCTTATCACACAATGTGTTGGAAGCCCCACAAATGACTAACAGTAGAAGAATGACCAAACCAATTCATCTCTATGATGGGCTATTTTACAGACAGCACTTTTCAGATCAAAATAAAATGCTCACCATATAGTGTTAGGGAGAAAAAAGTAAGAGACAAAATTGAATATTTGATAATTAACCAAATAGTAAAATACAGTTGACTGTTTCTTAGCTTGGGGATTGCATGTGCTATTCCTTATTCTTCCTTTTCATATATTTCAAGTTGCTTACAACGAATATTGGAAGGACTGGGATTTTTTTTTGGCATTTTAAATTCTTTTTTGTTATTTTTTCTTTTTTATTGTTTTTATTGAACTATATACATTTTTCTCTGCTCCCCTCCCTTCCTTCACCTCCCCTTCTACCCTTTCCCATGGCCCCCACCCTCCCAGTTTACTCAGGAGATCTTGTCTTTTTCTCCTTCCTATGTAGATCCATGTTTGTTTCAATTAGGGTCCTCTTTGTCTAGGTTCTCTGGGGTTGTGGACTATAGGTTGGTTTTTCTTTGTTTTATGGGGAGAACTGTTTAAAGGAAGATCTCTTCCTAGGGTCCTCCTCTCAGAGCTGGTATAGTATGTTGGCCCAAGAATTGAGTTTGGAGCTCATCCCCTACCCTTTCCGTGTCTACCTTTCCGGTGTCTGCCCTCCCCAGGCTCTACCCTCCCAGCCTCTTCCCTCCCAGCCTCTACCCTCCCAGCCTCTACCCTCCCAGCCTCTACCCTCCCAGCCTCTACCCTCCCAGCCTCTACCCTCCCAGCCTCTACCCTCCCAGCCTCTACCCTCCCAGCCTCTTCCCTCCCAGCCTCTACCCTCCCAGCCTCTACCCTCCCAGCCTCTTCCCTCCCAGCCTCTACCCTCCCAGCCTCTACCCTCCCAGCCTCTTCCCTCCCAGCATCTACCCTTCCACCATTTACCCTTTGCTTCAAGACTTCAGGAGTCACTACCAATAGAAAGCACCCACAGACTTAGTAATGTATACAAAGTTGAAATAACATATATTTATATGTACCATGTGATTTTTTAATAGTTGTATAAACTGTGAAGTGAATTCAAATAGTTAGCATTTTTGTGCTGAGAATGTTTAGGATCTACTTCAAAGCTGGATGCAGTGCTACAGTAATCTATATAATGAGATCCTTTCTCAAAGAAAATTCTACTTTAAGCATACATATTAAGTAAAGGCACCACAGTGTACAATAGATCTTGAAAGCTTGTCCATCCTGTCTAACTGAAACATTTCTTTGCTTAACATCTCACAGTTCTCATACCAAACCTTATAGCTGCTAATAATCCACACTGTAGCTCTGCTACTCTGAGTTGTGCCTTTCCATATGTAAGTGAGATCATGCAGTGCATGCCTTCATGTGTGGTTGACATATGTATAGAATATATATGTGCTACATATATAAAAATATATTGCATTTTCTTTATCAGTTTGTGCATGCTGATTCTATCTTTTGCTGCTATGAATGCATCTATGCAACAATGAATGCACCATATTCTCAACACGACGACCTCATTTCCTCTAGCAATATAACCAGAAGCTGAATTGTTGGGTCATATTGTAGCTGTGTTTATAATTCTTGGAGGAATCGCCATAATAATTTCCATATGCCAATTATCATTTCATCAACAGAGGACAAGGCTTTCCTTCTCAGCATTCTTAGAAGCGATGGCTATCATTCCTCTTTTTGAGAAAAGCACTTTAATAAGTGTAAGGTGATGCTGAGCATTTTTACATATGGCTTGTTGTGTGTCTTTTTTAAAATGTCTCTTTATGTGCTTATCTCATTTTTACTTGTTGTTTGTGTTCTTGCTACTGAGTTGTTAAGTGAGGGCCTTGCTGTTTTGGATGTTGACCTGCGGCCATTGTGTCCTACTGCCCATGCAGCAATCCTGATCTCCGCAGAACAGAGCCTGTCCTGGAGAGTCCCTTACAGAGGACCAGCAGTGGCAGTTCCTCCAGCTCCAGCACTCCCAGCTCCCAGCCCAGCTCCCAAGGAGGCTCTCAGCCTGGGTCACAAGCAGGATCTAGTGAACGGACCAGAGTTCGGGGTAAGCATTCTCTTAACTCCCCCATACTCTTACGCGTGGGAGGAAAGCCACAGGCAGAAGGGAGAGGTTGCTTCCTAACTCTGCCATCAGAGTGGCCACTGTTGTGTGATACTGCGAATTATCCAGTGTCTTATGCTTGTGTCTTCTGAAGGCCCTGGGCTAGAGTCCCTAATTGTGCATATGACATCAGAGTGTGAACAACAATCCTGTCTGTGGTAACTTTCTAGTTCCCCAAATGTCCACTTCCACTTGATTCCTTGTTTTCAGTCTCATGCACCCCACTGTCTGTTCCCATGGCGCCAGTCATCCCTTCCAGGGTTCCAAGCATGCTTCATCATCTTGGGTATTTCTCAAAATGACATTTCCTAAAAGTCAATATAAAGTAAATACACAAGACAGTAGAAAATGCCTTTGCCTTAAAGTCACATGGTTGATTATTCTGGTTGTTCCCATTAGATAAGTAAAAAAAAAAAATAGCCTGATATTTAGTTCAAAAGCTTCACCATTGCTCAGTTTTCACTAATAAGAGACCTATGGAAAGACTATAGTACAATTAACTAATACCTAGCAAAACCCTGTCCTAACTAGTCAAAATTCCCTCTTTTTAAGTCACTTCCTTCAGAGAATAAATGTGCTCACAATAAGTAAGAACAGGCTGTCTGAAGCATGCTTTGATAACTATTAACAAGCTGGTGGGTCACTCTCCCTTAAGAAAAGCGCTGGTCCCCTCGTGGCCCCTTAGCAAATGCAGCCATAATTTGCCTACTGCTCTACATATGACATACATAGCACAGCATCTCTCACTCTGGCCGCAGGGAGCCTCCCCCAGCCTGGCTCCCCAACTCTATCCCTGGGCCCCTCACCTTTATCAACGCCTCCCTGATCCTGTATTGTTCTTATTTCCTTAAAGGTCTCAGGTCACTTCTCAGCCCCTTTTAAACTTGTTCCATCAAACAAAACTCATTTTATTCTTCACAAACTTCAATTATAATAGCCTGTTCTGATGACTAGATGATAAAAGAAGAAAACAAGCCTAAATTTTAACTTATAAGGTCATTTGAAATAACAATTAAGGAGACTTTCAAAATTCAGGAAGAATCCCAACTAAATCCATAACTTCATGTCACCTTGAGCTAGGGGTGTCATCTTTGAATCTGTCCTTGTCTGGAGAATAAGGAAATAGTGCCAGACCATTGGCTTGGAACAAGGATTAATTGCAATAATCGACAGAGAAAGCATTTAGTACACTTGGTAGTGACTGCAGATTTTCATTTTTACTGTTGGCTTCTGGGTTTCTGACTCAGCTGTCTGACTTTGTTTTTTGAGTATTTATTGTTTTTTCATCGATATACATGGATTTGCCTAGTGAGTAATCCCTCCCTAGTTACTCACGCAGAATGAGGCAGCCTTTTCTAATAGACATGTCTGCTCTTTCTTGTCCCTCTTCTTTTCTCTAGCCAACAGTAAGTCAGAAGGATCACCCGTGCTCCCCCATGAACCTTCCAAGGTGAAACCCGAAGAGTCCAGAGACATCACCCGGCCCAGTCGACCAGCTGTGAGTGCTATCCTTCCTAAGAATTTATATGTCTTCGCTTACCTGAGAATCCTAAGATAAAGTAATTGGGGTTACAGTCATGACTCAAAGCAAAAACTAGAGGATAATAAGAACCCTGTATGCTAGAAGCGTCTAAAAGGAAGTCATACATATGTGATCGAGGGGAACTGAATGGATCTTGGGCTGCTTCTGTTGACTTTGGATGCTTTGTTGCTCATCAGCAGTCCTGTAAAAAATTAAAAAGGGAAAAGAACTAGTTCACACAATCCCACAGTGTTTGCTCAGCACTTTGACATAAAGATGTTAAAAGTCTAAGTCAGGGATACTTAGGTTCTTTCTGTAAGGTGCTGCCATCCACTCTCCACACATGAACTGTCATCCCTGTCTTCAGCGACTGTCAATCCCAAAGGTCGGAAGAGGAAGACCACCAACTCAAGTCATCACAGTCAAATTCATTAAAGCAAGCTTTTTAATTTGTGTTCATGGACTGCCTCATGCAGGGTTTAAGAGATCAGCATTGAATGTGAGGAAGGCAAGACTTTCATAGGTCAGGTAGAGGGTTTGGTTACAGGAGCAGAATATCATAATGAGTTAGTTCTAATGACTTCCTGAAACAAAGACGTGGTTGCAGGGTAGGCATAACAAGGTGGTCACAGCAATAGGTAGTCATAACAAGGTAGTCATAGGTGGTCATAGAACCTTTTGGAACAAAGGTTTGGTTGCAAGATGACTATAAACACCTTTTTGAAATACAGGCAGATTGGCATTCCTGGAACACATAGTACAGAACCATTTGTAACTAAGGTTCCAGGTGGGGCATACCCAATCCTTGAGAAACAGATTTAATCATAAACAGAAATGAGCCTAGTTTGTCTTTACTATAAGATGGCTTCCAAGACTAAGATGGAGGCGGGCTGGTTCTTCACTACTTGTCATGCCTTATGAACTAGTATGTTTGAACCAAAACTTAGTGTGATGTGACACAGGGCCTGGACACTTGAAATCCAGAGCCATTGCTGAACCATGAAGGACCCAAGTGTATAATTGATGGTTTCAGCATCAGATTATAAATTTAGGACCAACTGCTCCAAGGTGTGGTTGAGGAGAAGGTTTCTATTGTAGATAGGAGAGAGTGCAGCCAGAGGCATCTGGAAGAGTCCAGAGCAGGGAGAAAAAGCAGTACAACGAAATGGCCAGCAGAGCGGACCAGGCCATGAGAGGAGGGCAGGGGAGAGTGAGAGAGGAGGACAAAGGGAATGTAGGCAGAGGATGCCAGGAGAGAGCCAAGAGAGAGGAGCCAAGAGGAGAAGACACGAGAGAGCACATAACTGGAATGGCAGGGTTGTATGGGAGTGAGAAGCTGCGGAGGAAAACCCGTGAGCTGGAGAACTGTGGGACAGGTGGCAGGGTGTGAAGAGCTGAGAGGAACCACAGGTAGTTGTGATAGTAAGGGAGTCATTTGTCCCTTCTGACTGCTTTGGTAGAGGTGCTCGAGTCTGGGGGTGTGCAGTTTCCTTTGGAGCTGACACCGAGTAGCTTGAAAGAAAGAAAGAGTATGGGTTAAGGTACAGTTCAGTTGGTTAAGTGCTCATTCTGCACACACGAAGCCCTGGATTCGAACCCTAGCACTTCTAGCACTTCATAAAACAGGCATGATGGTGCACACCTTTAACACCAATGCGCAAGAGGACCAGAAGCTCAAAGTCATCTTCGGCTGAATAATGAGTTCAAGGCCAGTCTAGGATACATGAAACATTGTCTCAGATAGATAGATAGATAGATAGATAGATAGATAGATAGATAGATAGATAGATAGATAGATAGATAGATAGATAGATAGATAGATAGATAGATAGGTGGGCGGGCAGGCGGGCAGACGGACGGACAGATAGATAGATAATGCTAAAACTAAAGGAAAGAAAGGAAAAAGAGCATGCTGGCTGAAAGTAGAAAAGCAGTTTGGATGTTCTGAGACACTGTCCTGTGCATAAATGTCTCTTTCATTTACTGATTTTATCATCTTAAAGTAAGGAAGATGCTAAGTAATAATGACAGGAATTTGCAGCGCTCTGGCTTGAGCTTCTCTTTGCCTATTTGTCTGTGTTAGTTTTCTACTAACAATATCGATTTTGTGTCTAACCTGCTTCTCTTCTTCTGACTTTTCCCTGCCTGTGGACTCTTCGGGAATGGGTTCCTCTACTTCTTTTCTTTCGGCGTTTTCCTGCCTATGGACTCTTCGGGACTCGGTTCCTCTTGTCACAGAGCTATAAGAAAGCTATAGACGAGGTCAGTACTACCCTTTCTCGGCCTTGCTTTCACAAGATGTGACAATTAAGCCCGTTTCCCGATGTTGACATACAGAAAGGAGGCCAGTGGGGTTGTGGGAAAGCCTCTTATGTACAGCCTTGTTTTGGGGGAGAGCCCATTCTAAAGAAGCCAGCCCAAGACCCTCATATGTACCCATAAAAAGCTTTAGAGTCCTTCACTTAGCAAAAACATTGCTTTCCCAATGTCCCAACCCGGCGAACAACAGACACTAGTGTTTTGTTAATGTGTGGTTTCTCCGTCCAGTACCTTCTGATAAAAACTCGTATTCAGCATCCTTGCTAGGAGATGGCCCTCAGTGGTTTTTCTAACAAAGCAGAGACACAATTTTTACCCACCCCAAATTTATAGTGTGTATTTGTGAACAAGGAGTTACTGTGTGCTGTTAGACTAATTTTGTGGGGCAGTCACACCACCACAAGCAACACCAGCCTTAGCTACTGAGCCCAGGCGAGTTGAGTGATCTAGTTCCTCATCTGCAGAGATGTTTTCCTACTAGAGAAGCACTGGCTTTGTCCACTGTAGGTAGCTCGCTGAGTATGGCTGCCTCGCTGTTTGTCAGCCCTGCATGAGCACAGCACAGGGGAACCGTTGTGAACAGACAGGTCTTTCAGAGTCCCAGAGGCATGAAATGGGAGGTTTACTATTATGGCTTCCAGGCTGTAGCTCCACAGAGGACATTTTTTGTGTGTGAAATTATATGGAAAAAGCACTGGCTTCAGGGATCAGCAGCTACATTTGAAGTTTGGCTCCCCTCGGTGAACGCTGACTAGGATAACTCTCATAATCTTAGTCAGTTTTCTGGTCTGAAGAATGGGAATAAAAACAGCTACCCACCTTTACCCACAGACTGTCTGGGCCCCTAAAGCCACATGTGCAAAGGCATTTTTTAAAGTGGAAAGTACTTGTTCAGATTTGAGCCATAGGCACAGAACTAACTTTGCGAGTAGGGAAGTTTGAGTCTGTGAAGCTGTTTTTCACCATAGCTGTGACCACCGCACATTCATAGTGAGTCAGAAAGTCCTGCTCCTGGTGAAGGTGTCACTGCTGATAGTGCTGCGCCCCACAGCAGGGACTGTTTATAATCACTCTGCACCATGGCCTTGCTTTTCCCTCATAGTAGCAAAGATGGCGGGGCTATCCCAACATTTTAACTAGTCACCCAGAGCAGGTAAAGAAAGAAAATTATTTTCTGGTACTGGGCACTGTAACTGTCAATAAAGTAGTATTCATATTAACAATTTAAGGGTCCAGACATTGATATGAAGGTGGCTGTGATAAGGAAAAGGACTCTCCTAGGTCTCATCTGATTAGCCCTGGATGGTTCAGGTTTTTGGTAAATCACTTCATTGATTTTGGTATACTCCACCACACCAGATAGAGATGAGGAACAGGAAACCTCATGCCAAAATCTCTGGGATGTATATCAGAGCAAATGCCCCCAGTGAACTGACAGCTCTGACCCTTGAGCATCACTGACCTGGACCACTGAAAACCCAGGAAGACGACCTTCCTACCCCAGCAATGCCTACGGCCCTGCCTGCTCCAGCAGCTCTTAGCCCTGGTTGCTCCTCTGGTTGCACCTAGAAGCGAAGGAGCAAAATCTGAAGTCAGCTGTAGTTGTTAGGCTTGAAAGTGGAGGCAGAGCTGCTGGCAGCTCGTTGCTGCGTTAAAGGGTGGAGCTGCCACCCACAGCTGGCAGTCCCTCTCAGTAAGAGGTCCCCTGCCCAGCTCTGCCACCCGTCTCCACTCCTAGGTTCGATCTGACTTTCCTTCCGTAGCTGTTTTCCTGTTTGGATGACCCAGAATGAAATTCAAATAAGTCTTTAGACACCTTTTTAAAACATATTTCGTATTATTGGTTTAATTTTTCATAGCAATAAATCCCAAAGGTTGATATTAATTCAGCATTACTTTCTAAAGTACTGTGAAATTTTGCAACATTGTTATTTAATACAACTTTTGAAAACAAACACCCTTTACCTTTCCCTAACTGAATGTGTGTCATGAAGTCTGTGTGCAGAAGCAAACTCTGGGTGTGGAGGTTAGGTTTTTATTGGGGTAAAGAAAGATCTGAGCAATTCTAAAATCACCCATTGATGGGGTGAAAAATATGTAATGATTAGTACGCTGGACTCTTTTTCCTTCAGATGGGTCCACTGAAGTTAAGGGTGCACCCCGTGTCACTCCTTTTGCTTCCCTAAAACGGGGGGAAACGCAACACAGAAATGAAAGATAAGATTAAAATTCTCTAACAATATAATGGCTTAACCAGTGTGAGTAAAATTTGAATCAATTATTTCAAACAAAAAAGAAACCCAAATGAGCATATTTTGAAGCAAGACATTCTGTAACCGTCAGATGAAACAAGCTCAGCAGGATGAAAGTTACGTCATGAAGAAGCTGAGAAATGCCACATCCCAGACCCCTTTGGATGTGAGCCCCTACTGCCTTCACATTAGCTGTGTGGGAAGAAATGGAGTATTTTGGTCACATCTCTTTTTTAGTTAATACGTTCTCAAATATTTGCTAAATAGCACTTCTATTCCCCCATTTTATACTTCTAAGCTGCAGGCTTGAGACAGCCAAGCAATAAATTACCATGAAAGGCTTATTATATGCAGGAAATTGGAATTGTCAGAGAACAAAGTGTATGAAAATGCATCCGAATCCAGCAGTGACAATATTGCATCATGTCTATTTCCTGCAACTTTGATAGTGTCCATTTTCTTCATCATGAGCATACGAGGAACAAAAGCTCAGCTAGCCACAAAAGTGCTGGCAATGGGAGATTAATTTTGTTCAAGGGCATTACTTTTGATTACTCATTATTGCTACCTTGAAATTTTCATTTGTGTCCCACTCTCCAAGATGTTGCCAATTAAACTGAAATAGATTCGCAATTATTTTTATGTTTCATGAAAGAGCTTTTTAATGACACAGAAATAAAAAATTCTGATTAAAACCAAAATTATAAAGCAGATCTTAATTTTAAAGTGTTGATAAATACAATATTTAGGGAAATGTAGGTCATTTTAACAAATGAAACTTTCTTGAAGTTGTTACTGGCTTATGGATTTACTAAATAATTCTAAATAGATTGGATTTTAAAAATCTCTCTGTCTTATCTTGTTCTGAACTGATAAGAACGATAAGGAAGATAAGGAAGCCATGCCCAGGGAAAAATGTATCATTAATTTAAATAAGTTATAGTGGTAGTATTATATTTTACCCAGACTTTTGATATTAGAAACAAGTTCCTTTAAACCATATTCTCTCTTTAAATCATAATTAAGAATAGTTTTTAATATTTAAAATTTTAAATATTAGTTATATTTATTGATAGTCTTACCTTATTTAAAAAATCTAAATATGCAATAAATGTGTTTAATTTGTCACTTTTGCTAGTTTGGAAGCTCACCCTGTCCTCTTGCTTTCAGAGTCTTGACAATCTGTCAACAGTTTGTCCCCATTGTGCCCATCTAGCATGTTCTTCATACACTTTTTGTTTGATAAAGATCAATGTATCAGCAGCAATCAAGAGGAAATATGCAGAAGGGTGAAAGCTAGCCATTAGCCTGTCCCGGTTTGGGTGCATTGCCTAAGAAACTAGAAATAAATGTGCGTAAAATTCTTTGTGTGGGGAGGGGCTTTCCCCTTCTATAATATGTTTTTTTCAAACATTGATAAGCCTTTTGGATTCAACTCTCTATTCACTTTCATAGACGGCGGAGACTGGGGTTGTGTGTTTGAGGGAGTGTGCATGTATGGGCAGCCCCAGCAAGTGTGGTTTTGGGTAGAACACACAGTTGGGATTTCCAGAAGCCTCCCCTTCATGGGACCTTCAGGTGACTTCAGGACATTATTGCTTTCATTTTGAGACATGAAATTAAAAGGAAATGATTCTGACTCGTTCACTTGACGACTTGAATTTCCTGAATTTTAGTGAAGCACCAAAGTGATTGCCCCTGAATATTAACCAAAACAGTGGTGCTTGCCATGTGACCGCGGTACAGCAGTGCCATGGCATATGGGTTCCTCAAAATTATAATTACCATTAGCTATGCATGTTTATCATAATCTTTCTTCTGATTGGGACTGATTACCTAACATCACTTATGTCACTGAGGTGACATAATCATACATCAGGTGAATTGGACAAATACATTTCTGAACTGAAATAAAGAGAGAATATGGCCAATTATTTTGGGGAAAAATGTGGGATTTAGTATTTTTCAATGAGTTTCTCTCTCCCTAACTCCCTGTCTCTCGCTGAATGCTCTGATCCCCACATGGGTCCCTAAATAGGGAGAAATGGTAAGACCAACATCAAATTGCTTTTTCCTCATCTGCATGCTTCGTGCCATGGGCAGTTTAACCCATGCAAAGTAGAGCGGCCATGCTTCTGCAGAACTGCCTCCCTCCGCCTTGCTCTGAAAGCATGCCCATCAAAGGTAGTCAGACGTTCAGCACACTGTCTTGCACTATGCCTGGTGACTAAGTCCTGCCTCATCACATCCATAAGGTTAAGGGTTTCATCACACTCATGGAAAATGATCTCTTCCTTTGGGTGTTTACACATCATTTCAGCATTCTTGTGAGGGTTTCTGCCAGGTGACTGGAATTTAAAACTTAAAAATGAAACACCTGTCGTGCTGGAAGAGAACTGATCGTTTGTTTGTTTGTTTGTTTGTTGTTTGTTTGTCATTCCTCTTGATTGACGTATTCCTGTGGCTCTAAATTTCAGTGACACTAGGATTTGGGGTGGGCTGTCATTTGATGTGGTACCTTTGTTCTTTGGGGAATGACTTCACACCAAATGAACCTTGGCAACTATTCTGTTCTACAATTGATGGTAGATTTTGGTCCAGTAGCCTTCACGAGAGGGGAAAGGCCATCATCAGGGCTTTGGCAGGAATTCCGCAATACTTGGGGAACAAATTTTAATCCCAGTTATTTTCCCATTCAAGTCTGAGGGTGACCAATCTCATCCTCTCAAAAGAAAAAGAAAACACAATATTTTTATGTATGCAGATGCACATGGCACAGCATGCACATATATGCACACGCATAGTCAGTCCCAGTCTAACACACACATGCCACATGCACTGTTAGTCCTGGTCTAGCTATTGATTTTGAACAAAGTTTGAATTTATCTCATCTCCCGCCTCTTAGTTTCTCCACACAAACATCATCTTCTTAGTTCCATACAGTAACTGTGTTTGTCACAGTTCTCTACTGAGCTTCTTCCTTTCTTTTTTTCTTGTTGCTTAAGCTGGAGCAATGACTGGCTGGGAGATACAGCTTTGGTTGCACCTACACTTCATGTACTTACAGACTTTTCTTTCATAGGACCTGACGGCATTAGCTAAAGAATTAAGAGAACTCCGGATTGAAGAAACAAACCGCCCACTAAAGAAAGTGACCGACTACTCCTCCTCCAGTGAAGAGTCAGAGAGCAGTGAGGAGGAAGAGGAAGATGGGGAAAGTGAGACACACGATGGGACAGTGGCTGTCAGTGACATCCCCAGACTAATGTAAGACATTATTGTTGTTGTTGTTTTGAGATAGAGTCTGCAGGTTACTCCTGCACTTGCCCTGAATGTCCATGCTTGAGCTATCCTCCTGTCTCAGCCTCAGGCATAGCTGGGACTACAGATACTTAGCACCATGCCTGGATCCAGACTGTTTCTCACATGAAGACCAGGAAGGGACTGAGTCTCCAAACCAAAACATGAGAAATATTAGCTAAAAACAAATCACACATAGGTCACTGACCAAGTGAGCAGGTTTTGGGGAATTGAGTTCTTCTTAGAACATAGTCTATAGCTATTTCTCGGCATAGATTCTGTCACATAGAGCATGCAGCACTGCTAGGCCTGTGTATGCCCTAGCTGCCCATTTGCTGTTGGATTCACTATCCTTTAGATGGCTCTTTCTTTTTTGTTTTCATCTCAAAGACAAACAATATGGACAGCAAGGCCACTGGTACACATCTTTCCACCTGTAAATAAGAGAATAAGATCATGGGCAGTGATATCATAAACAGGAGACACACACTCCACCTACCACCATGGCCAACAATAAGCAAAAATGAATGCACATGGTGTCAGGTGTTAGCAACCCAATGAAATAATCAGGAGCAAATAACCATTCAAGGATATAATAAGTGTTAGTATTTTTTTACACCATGTTCTTCAGTGTCTTTTTTTTTATACATTGTTTTGTTTTATTTTTTCCATTCAAAAACATAATTAAAGAAATAAAATTTTTACCTTTCTTCCCCTTCTCCTGGTCCCCTCCCACTACCTCCCCACCCCTCCTCCCTCCCCCTTCTTCCTTGAAAGAGGGCATGGTGCCCTGCCCTGTTGGAAGTCCAAGGCCCACCCCCATCCCTCCCGGCC
>PVIU01009562.1:0-76941 GCA_004026605.1 Ondatra zibethicus | reverse complement strand
TTTTTTTTCTTTTTTATTGTACCTGGAGGGACAGCCGTGGGTGCTGGGAACCGAACTCTTATATTTTTGGTTGTGAGCCTAGCCTTTAATGGCTGAGCCATCCCTCCAGGCCGAGCCAAATTTTCAAACCTGGAAGACTCCCCCAGAGTCTAGGGCAAGAACTGCTCCCAGGCCTGCATGACTTCAAAGAGTTATGAACTTACACAAATGGAGATGTGTGGTAAGTGTCAGGAGCCAACTGTGTAACTAAGTCTTCTCCAAAATGTCTTCATGCTGTCCTTGGTGTGGTTGACAGAAGAGGAAGAGAATGGGCAATGCCTCCCCTTCCTAGACTCCCTCTCTCCTGTGGGCCAGAACTTACACCCTCGGGTTATTTGTTCATTCTTGTTGTAGTTGTTTTATTTGTTTGCTTGTTTGTTGACATTGGAGTCTCACATTATAATTCAGAATGGCCTCAAACTCATGGCAATCCTCCTGACTCAGCCTCCCAAACAAGTGTGCCACTGTGCCTGGCTCACACAGCTTTCTTTAGGTGAGCAGCACCATGTAGGTCAGGGGCATGAGGGACAGGAAGACAGTGGAGCAGGCCTGGTAAGAGGGCACAGAGCACAGCAGCTGGAGAGGGCTTGAGGTAGAGAGCCATGGTGTTCCATCATCTGTGGGTGCTGCTGAGTGTAACTCACTGGTGGGCATTTGGCTTCCTCCCCACCTTTGCTGATAGTATACTTTATGTGTGGATTTCCCCTTATTGGCACATCTCTAGACTTATACCTAGCTATAGAGTTACTCAGAGAGTGTTCCCTAAGTGTTTCAGATACACCCTGTGTTGCAGGTTAGGTAGAATCTGTTGCCCTGTTTATGTCTGTCTTCACTGAACAGAGACAGCCCAGAGTCCTTTGCAACTCAGTAATGTAGCTATTTGCATCCTGGCTGTATAACTGAAGAAACAACAGAGCAATCAAGATCAGCATGCTTGTCCCTAACAGTTTCAAATGCACTGGGACACAAGGAAGGTAAACGAACTCCCCATGGACTTACTGGACAAGTAAATCTCTCTCCGCCACACCGCACCCCCACCCCACACCCCTCCCCACCCCCCACCGCCACCATAAGCTTTGGGGAAGTACCCAGGTTTCGTTTCCAGGGCTAGTTTAAAATGGTATAAGGAGATGTATTAGCCATCCTCAGAAGGAACAGAACAGAAGAAACAGATGGGTGGGTATGTATATTAAAAGGGAAATACTAGATTGACTTACAGGATGTAGTCCAGGTAGTCCAAAAATAGCTGTCTGCCCATGGAAAGCAGGAAGTCAAGAATCTAGTAGCTGTTCATGAGGCTGAACCTCTTGGCAGACTCACTCTGGTGCTGGATTCCTAGATGTTCCTGGAGAGCTGCTGGTCTTCAGCCTCCATTGGAATCCTAAAGAAGCTGGATTTAATACCAACTACAGCAACAGGACAGATGAACTTGCCAGCAAGAATAGGGGGAAACAGGCAGAAAGCTAAAGCTTGCTTCTTCCATGTTTTTTTTTTAATTAAAAAAACAATCTTTTGGGCTGGAGATTAGGAGGTTAGGAGCACTGACTGCTCTTCCGGAGGTCCTGAGTTCAGTTCCCAGCGACCCACATGGTGGCTCACAACCATCTATGGTGAGATCTGGCGCCCTCTTCTGGCCTGCAGGCATACCTGGAGGCTGAACACTGTGTACATAATAAATAAATAATCTAAAAAACAAACAATCTTTTTTACTTTACATACCAATCTCAGTTCTTTCTCCCTCCCCTTCTCCTGCTGCCCCCACCTTCCCTCTACCCCACTCCCCATCAACTCCTCAGAGAAAGGGAGGGCTCCCATAGGGAGTCAACAAAGTCTGTCACATCACTTGAGGCAGGACCAAGACCCTCCTTCCTGTACCTAGGCTGAGCAAGCTATCCCTCCATAGAGAATGGACTCCAAAAAGCCAGTTCACACACTAGGGATAAAGTAGTGGCTCCACAAACTGCCCAAGCCACACAACTGTCATGCACATTCACGGGACCTAGTTCAGTCCTAGGCAGATTCCCCAGGTGTCAGTCCAGAGTCAGTGAGCTCCCACTAGCTCAGGTTAGCTGTTTCTGTGGGTTTTCCCATGGTCTTGACCCCTTTGCTCACAGTATAGCTCCTCCCTCTCTATGACTGGACTCCTGGGGGCTCAGTCCAGTGCTTAGCTGTGGATCCCTGCATCTGCTTCCGTCAGTTACTGGATGATGGCTCTATGATGACAATTGAGACAGTCATCAGTGTGCTTTTAGGGAGGCAGTTCAGGCACCCTCTCCACTAATGCTTAGATTCTTAGCTGGGCTCATCCTTGTGGATTCCTGGGAATTTCCTTAGTGCCTAGTTTCTCGCTAATGGCTCCCTCTATCAAGATACATCTTTCCTTGCTCTGCCCCTCTGTCCTTTCCCAGTTCTACCTTCCCAATCCCTCATGTTCTCCTCCCCCTCCCTTTCTCCCCTCTCCACTCTCTTCCTTCCTCTCCCCTCCCAGTTTACTCAGGAGATCTTGTCTATTTCCCCTTCCCATGGGGGAATTCATATATGTCTCTCTTAGGGTCTTCCTTGCTACCTAACTTCTCTGGGATTGTGAACTGTAGGCTGGTTATCCTTTTTATATCTAATATCCACTTATGAGTGAGTACACACCATGTTTGTCTTTTTGTGTCTGGGTTACATCACTTAGGATGGTTTTTTTCTAGTTCCATCCATTTGCCTGCAAAATTCAAGATGTCATTGTTTTTTTACCATTGAGTAGTACTCCATTGTGTAATCTACCATATAAATAAACTGAAAGAAAAAAAAAACCATGATCATCTCATTAGATGCTGAAAAAGCCTTGACAAAATCCAACATCTCTTCATGATAAAGGTCTTGGAGAGAGCAGGGATACAAGGAACATATGTAAACATAATAAAATAAAGGCAGTATACAGCAAGCCAACAGCCAACATCAAACTAAATGGAGAGAAACTCAAAATGATAGCACTAAACTCAGAAACAAGACAAGGCTGTCTGCTCTCTCCATCTCTAGTCAATAGAGTACTCGAAGTTCTAGCTAGAGCACTAAGACAACTAAGGGAGATCAAAGGGATACAGATTGGAAAGGAAGAAGTCAAACTCTCACTATTTGCAGATGATATAATAGTATATATAAGTGACCCAAAAAATTCTACCAGGGAACTCCTACAGCTGATAAACACCTTCAGTAATGTGGCAGGATACAAGAATAACTCAAAATAATCAGTAGTCCTTCTATATACAGATAATAAATGGGCTGAGAAAGAAATCAGAGAAACATTACCCTTTACAATAACCACAAACAATATAAAATAGCTTGGGGTAACTCTAACCAAACAACTGGAAGACCTGTTTGACAAGAACTTTAAGTCTTTGAAGAAGGAAATCAAAGAAATATCAGAAAATGAAAAGATCTCCCATGCTCTTGGATAGGTAGAATTAACATGGTTAAAAATGGCAATCTTACCAAAAGCAATTTACAGATTCAATGCAGTTCCCATCAAAATCCCATTGCAATTCTTCACAGACCTTGAAATAATACTCAACTTCATACGGAAAAATAAAAACCCAGGATAGCCAAAACAATCTGTTACAATAAGGGGACTTCCAGAGGCTTCACCATCCCTGACTTCAAGCTTCCGTGTCCTTTTAAGTGGCTTCCAGAAGAAGGTAGCAGATTTAGGGTAGGTATTTCTGCTTCAAGTACTCTGATAATCTGTGAATGAAAATCCGTCATAGAAGCAGCCAGCAGCTTAGGTTTCAGTTGGTCCCAGATGTGGTTAACCACCAGGATTAGCCATCACATGAGGGCGCTGTAACCGAAATCTGCATGTTCCCAGATGCTACTGAGACCTTGTGGCATTAGAGCTGACCTGCACTGCACTGTCCTAACCTCATCCTCCATTATCCCTGTGTTAGCATAGTAGCTACGGCACACGAGATCAACTGACGCTGAGTCATATTGGAATACGCTTTCAAAGACCAATACCAAAAACGCGAATCAGTGTCAGGATACTTACCTGTACACAGACAGGCAGCCTACAGGCCGGCCAGTGTGCATGGACAGATGGCGGCTTTTTCCTGTTGATACTGAGGAAAACTACTAAGAACATGTGCACTGACTTTCAGCAAGGAACTTTATGCACATTTTCTCTGTGTAAACCCTTCATATAACACAAGGGACTATAGAAGCAGTTTTATGTCAACTGGACACAAACTAAAGTCACTTGAGAGGAGGGAGCCTTGATTGAGAAAATAATCTAGTACCCTGTACCACAACCTGGTATGGATATATCGAAAGCTTGTTCCCCAGTAAGGGTGCTTGCTGCTTTACTGGCAGCACAGCGGCTGCCACCTTGCAGCTGAAGCTGCAGCAGGGGAAGCCTTCACTTCACTGCCACTGCCTCTGCCGCTGCCTCAGCTGCCTCCACATAGGGAGGCAAATGTTGTTTTTGGATGAGTCTCTATCTTCTTATTTGACCAATAAAGACTAAGGAGCCAGATGCTGGGGTGAAAACCTGCTAGCTCAGAGAGGCAGAGAAAGCAGCTGGCTGACCTTCCTCTTCTGTTGCTGCCCCAGAGTTCTCTCCTACACCATCTGAAACAAAACTCCAACAAAACGTCCCTCCCTTTTCTCTCTTTCTCTCTCTCTACTCCTGACTTCCCCTCACTCTCTATGGTTACTTCCAGCCAACTGATTTCTTGCTCCACTTCTTGACCTATGGTTGATTTTATTTAAATAATGCAATCTCAGGGTTCACAGTGTGATCAAATATGCTGCAACAGGTGCTATTTGGGGAAGATTCTAGAAACCTCAGAAAATGGGGCCTTGCTAGAAGAAGTGGGTAATTGGGGGCATGTCCTTGGGAATTGTGTCTTTGCCTTTCCATCGCTGCTTCTGGCACATACTTCTGTGGTCTCTATGACATTCTGCCCCACCACAGGCCAAAAAGCCACAGGGCCAAAGACTAGGGACTAAACTTTAGAAATGAAGAGCTGAATTAAATCCCTTCTTGTTTCAAGTTGTTTCAGGAATTCTGTCACCACAATAGGAACATAGCCACTAAATGACTTTCCAGAAAACACAATCCAACAGAACTTTCTGTGATGGTGATGGTAGAGAGGCAGCTAGGGCAAAACTGGACATTTGATACTGCTTAAATTAGATGCCCCTCTAAGCTGCACATAGCTAGCAGCTACCCTTTTGGAGAACACATTTCCCAAGAGCCAGCAGCTTCTTGGATCTGTCTTTCCCACTGGGTCTCTTCGCCTCTTTGTCAAAGCACAGTAGAGGGGACTGTGGGCACAGCTTGTCTCCCTGCTTTCAGGCCTCTTCCACCCAACTTATCTAGAGTTTTCCAAGGCCAAATATTATTTCTAATAACAGAGCTTTCTCATTCCTGGTATAATTACCAACCTCTCTGGGGAGAAGGTCTTACAGACCAACAAATGGCCTATCCAAAGTTTCAGAAATGACTTTTTAAAAACGCTTTGGAGTGGACGACCCAGGGAAATTAAATAAGTATCAGGTTGGTTTGAGTAAGTTATCACATCTGCCCGTGAGCTGCAGGGCATGTTTACAGAAGGCTTTTTCACTGGTTCCAAAGAAGGGACAAATTGTTAATAGGTGTGATAGAAAAAAGGGCAGAGCAGGAGCAGGAAGAGCGACCATGGGGAAGAGAATATTAATCAAAAGTGGGGCAACCAGAACAAACACATACTGCTTTTCTACAAGTGCTGCAGCTCCTAGGTGAGACCTGGTAGCCTTTCCCAAATTTTAATATGCATATCACATATGCACACTCATGTGGACTTGTGTTAAAATCTAGGATCCAGGACTGGAGGGATGGCTTCATAGTTAAGAACACTTGATACTTTTGCAGAGGACCAGAGTTTGGTTCCCAGCATCCACAACAGGCATCTCATAACCACCTGTGACTCCAGGTATCTGACTCCTCTCCTGGCCTCCAAGGACACCTGCAAGCCTGTGTGCAGACACACTGGAGATGGGGCGTGGAGTGGACTCACTAGTTTTCAGCGGGATGTAGCAGGGCCTGGAAGCTCTAAGCCACAGGCAGAAGCCAAGCAGAATAGTCACACAGGGCAGGGCAAATGGTGGCCTTTGCACAGAATGTAGGGTCCACCTCGGCATGTAGACCACAGCAGCTTTTATGAAGGAAAGCATTAAGTTGGAACTTGCCCATCATTCATGATGGTCGGCAGGCAGACATGGTGCTGGAGAAGGAGCTGAGAGTTCTACATCCAGATCCACAAGCAACAGGAAGAGAGTGAGCCACTGAGCCTGGGTTGGGCCTCAGAAAACCTCAGAGCCCACCCCCAATGACACATTTTCTCCAACAAGGCCACACCTACCCCAACAAGACCACACTTACAAGCCTTTTCAAATAGTGCTATTCCCTGGTGATCAAGCATTCAAATCTATGAGCCTATGAAGGAAATTCTTATTCAAGCCACCACAACTTCCAAGTACAAGAAGCACACACAAACACACACACACACAGAGTTTACAATCTTCTGTGTTTCCCATGTTCTGTAGACACCAAGGTGGCAAGGTCAATGCTGCCTACCTTAATTCTCCCCACATTGGTCACCTTGGCTTATCTCTCAAATCTGCCCATGATTAATTTACCAATGCCACTGTTCTTGAATACTAACTTCGTCATTTGGGCAAACCCTCCCTATTGAGATACATGCATCACTTAACCTGCATATGAAACTTTCTTACATCAGTTGCTTAGTTCCCCTTGAGCCTGTGCATACCAGTCCAGAACCAAGATAGAAAAATGAATAAATCAAACCAAAATCTAGCTGGCTACTTCTACCACTTACTCAAATTGAAGAGGAGTAAGAGTACGAAAAGGAGGTTAGAAGGCCGGGCAGTGGAGTTGCACGCCTTCAATTCCAGCACTGGGGAGGCAAAGGCAGGTGATCTCCGAGCTCAAGGACAGCCTGGTGAGTGGTGAGTTCAAAGATAGACAGAGCTACACAGAGAAACCTACCTGTGGGGAGGGGGCTACTACAGGGAGATTCAGGGAACTTGAAAAACTACAAAGGAGTCATGTGGTGGGGCATAACTTTATTCCCACCACTTGGAAAGCAGAGGCAGGAGTACCTTTGCAAGTTCAAGGCCAACATGGTCTACATGGTGAGTTCAGGCCAACTAGAACTACATAGAAAGACCCTATCTCCAAATACACCAAAACTCAAAACCTACAATGGAATGTACACAGAATGAAGAAAGGAAAAGGAATACTTTTAAGGAACAAATCTCAGTGGTGTACCTGTAGGATATCAGTCTATTACATACTTAAGCCAACTTCAACTTAAAAAAAAAAACAAAAAACTTTTAAAATCATAAAAAATATAAATTCTTTGAGTTTTATACAATATATTTTGATGCTCACTCCCCTCCAATTCTTTCCAGGCCCAGATCCACCACTTTCCCTATCCACCCAACTTTGTATCCTCTTTTTTTCTTTTTTTTTTAACCCATAAAGACCAGTTTATGCTGCCCAAACATTCTTGGATGTGCCCTCTTCCATTAGAGTATGGCCAACTTACCAGAGGCTATACTCTCAGGGGAAATAAAAAAAAAAATTGATGTTCCTTCTTAACAAGTATCAATTAATTGCCCATAGCTTCATGGTTTGGGGTGGGTTTGGGGCACAACTCCCATCTTCATACTGGAATTTGGTCTGGCATGGGCTGGCACAAGGCTTGTGCATGCTATGGCAACCACCGTCAATCCACATATGTAGCCGTCCTGTTGTGTTTCGAAGACTTCCTTGTAGCCATCCATTGGCTCCAGCTCTTACACTTTCTGCCCCCTCTTCCAAAATGATCCCTGAGCCTTGGGAGGAGGGGCCACAGTCTACATGTTCCATTTAGTGCTAAGCATTTTGCATTCTTTCTCTGCATCTTGATCAGTTGTGGGTCTCTATGTTAACCACCCTCTATTGGAATTAGAAGTTTCACAGAGAAGGATTGAGAAATACACTCATCTGAAAAGAGAGTGCGGGAGAGTGGTCCCAGAGCCCCAACTCCGCATCTTTAAAAAGCACTATACCACAGAAAGGTGAGAAGTTAGGAGAATGGAAGAGCTACACTGGATGCTAATCACAAAATGACTGAAGAAGGTTTCAGAACAAAGAATGTCATCAGCAATATAATGACTGGGGGACATTTCCTCAAGACATAATAATCCTTGCTATACATAGACTTTGAAGCTTCAAGCCATCTGAGAAACCCTGACAGAACTGCACATGTGCAAATACATAACAGTCTCTCGGCAACTCAGAGTAAATGGACAGGAAAAGCCAATTGCCAAAAACTCAAACTCTACCCATCAATTTGACTTCGACCTTATTCTATTTAGAGAACACTGAAGTCTACAAAATAGACATTATTTCCAAGTGGACTGTGTCACCAAGATAGAACACACCCCAGACCATAGAAGTTTTGATCATTTAAAGGCACTGAAGGACTCAGGAAATTGAGACAAGAAGATTGTCATGAGTTAAGACAAATACCTGGATGATAAGTTCTGCTCCAGCCTGGAGATCCTTTCTCAAATAAAAATAAAATAAAAAAAACCAGGAGGCTAGAAAGAAGACTCAATGGTTAAAAAGAACCATATATAACTCCAATTCCAGAGGACTGGACCCTCTCCTGGCCTCCATATGTATTGTATGCACATGGTACACAATACATACATGTAAGCAAAATACTTATATGCATAAAATTTAAATCAACAAAATTATTTTAAAAAATAAAAGGATTGAAATCATGTAAAATCACATAAGGAATATTCTCAAACCATAATGCAATCAGAACTCAGTAACAAAATATTAGAATAGTGTGGTACAGTAGACACAGAATGCCAGCTGCAAACATCATTTTAAAATGTTCTACCATCCACAAAAGGGGAAAGAAATTGCTGAGCCTGTTTATTCAGCATAACAAATCTAAGTATCCTTTTTCATGCCAAGTCTCCAAAATCCAGTATTTGACAGTTAACAGTGCGTTTCCATCTGGAGCAGCCCTGCTCAAGCACCCACTAGCTGTATCAGCTAGCTCGACAGCACAATTCTATACTGTAAACTAACATATTACAGTAACCTTAATCCTCACCTATTAGTAAGTTGTTACTGTATCTTTCCTCAAAGGGGAAAAAAGAAATCTTACCTTATGACTTAACAACTTTTGAAACAGTTAAGCCTCCCTGACAAAGTCATTCCACCAATGGATGTTGCTAGCCTGTCTTCAAACTCTCTTCTCTCACACACTGTTAGAGAGGGCAAACCCCATGTTTACAGCCAGTTCTCACATGGATCCACAATGACCATGAGCACCTGCTGGCTACTCTGGCATCCGGTGGTCTTTAGGCTGCCACTCAGGGCACGCTCTACCTGCCTTCCCTACAGACACAAGAGACACGCCGGCTTTGGCCCACAGTGGTTTATGCCATCTTTATCACATTATGTTTATACTTCCTCCATTGGCCACACTTCCTAATAGCGCCACTCTCTGTGGCGGCCATTTTCTCTTAAACCACCACAGCTGATCTGGGCTCACAGTCCAGGTTTCAGTCCATAGTGATGGGCTAAAAACAGCAGCAGGAGCTGGCAGCAACTGGGCATATCGCAGCCAATCAGGAAGCAGAGAAAAATTATCTTCAGTCTTTTCTCCTCCTTATACCCTCCAGGATCCCTAACTAGAGAACGGAGCCACCCACAGTGGGAGGGTCTCTGCATCTCAATTAATCTAATCAAGATAAATCCCCCACAGGCCCACCTCCCAGGTGACTGTAGACCTCATTAAGGGGGATCATTAAAGCCTAACTCAGAAGCAATCCTACTTTGCCAAAGATCTCTCTGTTCCATGGGGCTGCAACAGCTACTTGAAACTGGGTAGTGTACAAAGAAAAGTTCATTTCTTACAGTTCTGAAGGCCTGAGGTTCAAGGTCAAATGGTCACGTCTAGGGTCACATTATCTTGCTGGCCAACTCATAGCAAGAGGCTAAAAGTCCAGAGAGCACACACAGGACAAACCCATTCTTATCACTCCCTTCCTAGCAGCATAAATGTGCGCATGAAGGCAGAGTTGGAAAGCCTATCAACACTGTTGCAACAGTAATTTCACCACCGAGCCCAAACTTTGGGAAACGCACTTACAGCACAGCACCAGGAATGTCAGACACAGAGGAATACTCCTAGTGGAGGAGCCTTCACTTCTCCCAATTCCAGCACTCTTCTCATAGCTAACCAAATCACTGTCCACATACAGCTTTTTTCTGCATTGAAGTAAGGCCCCTCAGAGTTCTGCAGGCCTCCCAACAGGCATCAAATACCATCAGCACCCCAGCAGGCTCCTCCATCTGCCCATCCTCTCCAATGAGATGTGAATTTCAGTGTGTGGGGGGCGCTCTTCCAAGCCTGTCCTTCCTGGGTACTCTCCCACTGTCCATTTGCTATTGCTGCAATCTTCAGAACTGGCTTTGCCCTCCTTAGAAGGTAACTCTCTGTTAGTAATCCTTCATGCTGGCTGGTCCTCAAATTCCCACTGTGGTTTCCAGGTCCTGAATGGATCTTAAATCCTGAATAATGCCTGAATAATTATTTGAGAAGTTTAAAAGAGGATGCATTGTTTCCTAAATCACAAGAAAATTAAAGCCAGGAAATTAGAGTTCATTTAAGAAACAGGGAAGCTGGTGAGAAGGCACAGATCACAGAGGAACAGAAAGACCCTAATAAAGCACAGGCTCTCAAGTCTTTAAGGACCTGTCCTGTGACTGAGGTGTTCACGCCACCCATCTCAATCTTGAGAAACAAAACTTGAGAGAAAAAAAAAAGAAGCAAACCCGAAGAAGACAAACTCCCATCTTAAATCTCTACCCTAAAGGAATCAAAACAAAACAAAAAGGGTAAGGGAGGCAATGGCAGAAAGTCCGTGTATGGGCAGGGTCCTGGTCAGCCAGCGGTCTTCTTTTCTCTCCAAGGAGCCTGGCAAAGCACTCTGGTCTGGAACAGAATTAGACAGAGGTAGAAAACCAAAGAGGGCAGGCAATGGACTCAAGTCAATCCTAAGAAACTGAAATGCTATATGAAAGTTAAAGAGGACAATTAGACAAGCCATCATAAACATAAGACACTCTAGTATCAAAGCAAAACTCAAAGCAAAAAGATAATCACAGAGCAGTCTCAAGATACAAAGAGCACAAGCTCTAGCTAGACAAACAGAAATAACTACAATAGGAGGTCTTAAAATTGCACGATTAAGTGCATAATCTTTCAAAAATTAAATCAAATTTTGATAAACTGAGAAATCTAATAATGCTCACTCATCTCGTGTAAACCGAATATACCTTCATTTAAAGCATCCACAGGGCCAGTGAGATGGCTCAGCAGGTAAAGGCACTTGCTGCCAAGCCTGAAGCCCCCGAGTTCAATTCCCAGAACTGAAGTGGTGAAAGGATAAGACGAAACTCACAAGCTGCCCTCTGTCCTTCACATGTGCTGTGTGTATGCTCACACACACACACACTCACAGAATAAAAAAATGTTTTAGATAAGCCATCCACAGAATACCACTCAAAGATTCTAGGTCCCAAAATTTTTGCTTGTTCTAAACAAGCAAAAATTACTTAAGCCATATTTTCTTTACACGATGTAAATCGTACAAGTAACAAAATAGCAAAATATTTTTAAAGCTAGCCACACAGAAATATTTAAGCATTCTCAATTGTTGAACCAATTTTTTATTTTTCCATATTTATTGAGCTCTATATTTTTCTCTGCTCCCCTCCCTGCCTCTCCCCTCCCCTCTTCAAACCTCCCCCAAGGTCCCCATGCTCACAATTTACTCAGGAGATCGTGTCTTTTTATACTTTCTACTTCCCATGTAGATTATATCTATGTAAATCTCTCTTAGTGTCCGTATTGTTGTCTAAGATCTCTGGGATTGCTGAATCAATTTTTAAAACACAGTGATAAGCTATTTAGAAAACAAAACAACAGCACATGAAAATGACCAGAACATTCACACTATTCAGAGAAAACTCAAAGCCTTCAACACAGCAGTTCATACAAAAAAAAAAAAAACCAGAAACAAAGTAACATTGAGAAATGTATTTTAAAACAAAACCACAATAAAGCAAAACACCAGCTTTCTGAAGGAAAAGCCCATCCTTACCCAGGCTAATCAGGTGAGCTGTGATTCTTTTTAGACTTTAAGTAGGTGCATTCAACCAAATTTTAAGGATAGTGAATCTTTATTAATAGAGTGACTATTTAGCCCACATACTTTAAAGTTTACAGAAAACACAAATGAACTATGAGTCTTTCTGTTTCATATGAATCTGATTCCAAAAGTAGAGCGACGGTTTCATATTGGATGATCTACTAGCATCAAAACAGCACTGGGTGAGAAAACAGCAAGGCCATCTTTCCAGCTTTTTCGTTGCTATTGTTTGTTTGGATTTTCTTTTCTTTTGTTGCATTTTGGGGGTTGGTTTTGTTTGTTTGTTTTTGTTTTTTGAAACAGTTTCTCTGCATAGCCCTGACTGTCCTGGAACTTACTCTGTGAATCACCATCACCTAGCTATGTGCAGCAAGGCCATCTTAACAGAGACTGAAGAGCTCCCTCTGACAGGATTCCACAACCTTCTAAGAGCAAAGGGAAGTTACCTGTCCATATAGCATCTGTGTCAAAACAGCCAACTTAAAGGTGAAACAGTGAACAGCCCCATTAAAACCAGAAACAGAACAAGACTGTCGTTACTTAGACATAGACACATTAACAGACATCTGGGCCAACAAAACATGCAATAAAATTAAAAAATAGTATCACTATCCAAAGATGGTATCAAATATTCCCCAACAAAACAATACATGAGAGCTAAGCAGTGGTGGTGCACACCTTTAATCCCAGCATTCAGGAAGCAGAGGCAGGCAGATCTCTGAGTTTGAGACCAGCCTGGTCTACAGAGCAAGTTCTAGGACAGCCAGGGCTACACAGAGAAACCTTGTTTCAAAACAAAAAATTAGAACAAAACAAAACAAAAAAAACCTCTAGTAAAACACTGAAGATGCAATAGTGATCATTTAAACATGCACGTAACAGTAACACAACAGTGATCAAAACCAAATCAGGCGTGGTGGCACACACCTTCAACTCCAGCACTAGGGAGGCACAGGCAGGCAATCTCTGTCAGTTCGAGGCCAGCCTGATCTATACAGTGAGTTACACACACACATGACCAATTACCGTATGAAATGCACATATAAAAACTATGTGACTAGATATAAAAACTCTGAACTCGTGGTCTAATCCTGAGGAGGCAAACTGTGGATCTGCATCCCATCTTGACAGGCAGCCTCCTAGCATTGTCTAGATTACTGCATCTGGCTTCTACGGTGGCTTCCTGATCTCCACCCAGGTGAGACATTTCACAATATGGCCACAAAATGAATCAAACCCACAGCTGACCTGTCATTCCTCTGCCTAGAGTATTCTCATGGCTTCTAATATTTAAAATAAAGCCCAGTTTCTTCCCTCATGGGTCCATATGGTCAGGCCCTGCATTAATGCCATTCCTGACAATCAAGCCTCCTTTTGCTCCCCCATTACATGGTGGCAGGATGGGGCTGGCAATCCACTATGGCAGGATGTTCTTTCCCTGGCTTTCTAAAATGGCAACCTCTTTAATCATACTCATGTCACCTCTTAGTTTCCTCACAGAATATAAGATTCGAGATGCTTCTTTCCCTGTGCATGCTCATATCTCCTAACTAGCGTCAGCAGCAAGAGCGTTACTATAACGCTCTTCTCCAACACTCAATTTTAGCCACCTGTCACAGGGTGCGTGGCAGCTCACATCTGTAATCCCAGCACTCAGGAGTTGAGGCAGGAGGATCAATTTCCAAACCAGCCAGGACTACAGAGCAAGACCTTGTCTCAAAAAAAAAAAAACCAGAAAGGTTCTATCGTTCTCAAGAGACTGGCTGTTACACTCAAGGAAACAGGACAGAGCCTCTTTATCCATTGTTCTAGCTCCAAGATTCTAGCACAGGGTTAGGAACTCAACAAATCCTGGTCAATGAATGAATGCTTCCTTCTTCCTTTAGTCCCTAATAGTCTATGGTTAGGCAAACATTTCTGCTAAGTCCCATACATTGTTGGCCTACACTGTTGTCTTTGGTTGTTAGTTTTTTGTCTGTTATTGTTGAAGCAGCCCCCCATTCCTCCTCCTCCCCTCCCCCCCCCAAGGTGTTAGGGTCAAAAGCCTGTACACTCTGCTAAGTCTCTTTATAGAAATTAGGAATTATTATACAGTTAGGTCTCCCTACACCTACCCACCCTCTAGTTCCAAACTTATGGAAATGACATAGTAAGCTAAATGCAAAGCTTTAAATAAAGCTTGGCGGCCTTGTTGAAATTAGTCTTTAAATGTCTTTTTAAAATTCATGTAAAATATTAGAAGTAAAAAAAGCAAATCTTTCAAGTTATGATCCACAAATTTTCATGTCAGTAACCAGCAGAAAGAAACATTCCCTAACGTGATACTTGGGGGGAAAATGTTAGGTTTTAACAAGCCCGTCCATCTTGCCAGTGTAGAGAGAACCACAAAGGACTGCCTCCTAAGGACTTACACCGAGTTGATCATCATTCAGTTTACCCAGAGGTGCTCATTAAGTATGGCACATAGTGAGTACAGCTGGAGGCTTGTGGGCACCCTAAGTATCTAATTACTTCAAGCAAAGGCTACGCTCTCAGTTTTTCACATGTTCTTTTTATTCAAGGGTTTACTCACAGGCAGTATTTAAAGTCAGGCTTTTTAAATTAAAGGCCTAAACTACGAAATTTTGCAAATATGACACTGGCAAAGAATGAGCGTCTGGATAATTTAAACCCTCATTATCCTGGAGTCCAAGTCTGTAACGCGGAACGCGCAAGATCGGTATCATTCAAAACAAACAACTGAGAAACCACAGGTGCTGGGTAAATTTGTCAATGAAGAGAAACGTAAGTTTCAGGCTTGCAGAGTATGAAACCAGCAACTAGTTCTTCTGTGGCAGAGTATCAGCCGTGCTTCAGAACTTTGCCTGTAAAGTCTCTTTCTCCATCAGCAAATCTGCGTATCTCTGCTGAAGCTCTTTCTCTCGTTCCTGTTGCCGCTGCACATCTTCTTTTAGACACTTAAAGAGAAAACAACATTCCAGTTACATCAAACCTAATCTACTTATGTTCGTCTACCTTACAAACAGCTGGTTAGCTCACAGTTCTCAGAAAGGATACATTTCCCAGAGAAACAGTTGGTATCTTTGCTATGAAACGAATACCGCAGTCACTCTTTGCTCTGGTCATGTGATTACCATCTTATAAAACCATTGCTGTTATCCCAATAAACAAGTCACTACAGTCTTCTCAATACTCTACACACTGCAGATAGCCCTGACTGCCCTGAAAGGGGCAGGGGCAAGAGTGCACACAAGGGAGTTCAATCTAAACCTAATGTGGCCAAAGGATCTAATGTCCTGGAATAAGCAGCTAGGCTCTCAGGATCTTCAATCCCAAAATTCAAGGAAGCTGCTTTAGTTTCCCCAGAGCCACATAAATAGCAAGTCACTAAGTTTCAGGGGAACTAGTTACAAGATTTATTTATCTATCCTTGAAAACAAAACAGAATGAGAAAAGCCTTTCCAACAGCAATCGTTAGTTTGTTACCATTTACACATAGACAGGTCTAGATCACAGAGTGGAAACCCCAGTGCTTGCAAGGACCAACTTCAGAGATAACCCGCTAGGAGGAGGAAAAAGGGGAGGATAAGCAACTCTCCACAGCTCTCCTTCCGAACAATGAGGCAACACGTGGAGATACCTCTAGCCTCCGGGGAATAGCAGAGTCTTCATGTTTCTTGAGTTCTTCAAAAGTGCGTAGCTCCAAGTGAGCCTGTTCAATTTGGTCCCATAAGTCATTCAACTGTTTCATGAGCCCCATAGCACGAGACTGGTAACCGCCAAGCAAAATTTTCATCTTCTTTTCCATCTTTGCAGCTCTCTTGGCTTCTGTTGTCATATGACCTCTGTTTATCTGGGGAATTGGGGAAGGAGTAGAGAATCACATCAATATACATGAAAAAGGCAGATTATTAAATAACAGGACAGAGTAACAAAAGCAAAACACACCAGGGCTCCTCTCACTTCACTAATATATAACAGAAAATTGGCCTCAACAGGAACTACCTTACACCCAAACACTCCGTAACTTCACCCACAATTCAATACCAAAGCAGACTATTTTTGGAGCAGGGGAAATGCTATCTACCTTGTGCATGATGTCTTTGACCACCCATGTACAGTCACTCTAGACTGCCACCTGGCCATCATCTTCTTTTACGTCTCAAAATTCACTTCAGACCCACACATCTGTTCGCCTTTTATACTGAATAATATTCCACTCAAGTACAGAAGGCCCACTGGGAAAGTATTTTTATACCCACTTACCCCCAGCTTATTTTATTGGAAGTCAAGAGTCAAGTAAGTCACTGGGACAGGTACATGTATGTACCTTGGAATATGAGGTGGAGCTAAAATTACTTTAAATGAAGCTCCTCTAAACCCATCATTCTTTCAACATTTTATACAAGTTTTTATGCTTCTGCAACTGACTTGAACCCATGTAAACTGCTGTTGTTCCTTATTTTACTCTTGTGGGTAGTAAATCAAGTAAGTTCCACAGCATGACATCTGCCAAGAGGACCAACTACTGGTGGGGCAGGCAGCATGAATATGGGTAAGAACCACTGGGACTACCCAGCATGCCACCCAGCTGTTGTGATGAATGGAGCAAACTATCTGGCCTCTTTGCCTCCATTTTCCCATCAGCTTAGTAAAATGGCAGTCACTGCTGACAGTTAACTATGAAACTGTGGATAATGTATGTAAAAACTCTCAGACACCCAGAACCTGGCAGAGAATAAGCAATCAACAACTGTGAGCTCTAATTACAATGACTGCTTTATAGATATGAAGAGTCCAATCATTTCATTCCTTTCTAATAATTAAAGGGATGAGGGAACAACTTAAAAAACTTTAAATTCCAACTTCAACAAAAGACAATGTGGATGTCCTGAGGAAAAAAGCTGAGAACATCTGCGCTTTCTTTAAGTGGGCAATGTGCCTTCTGCAAACCACCGCATCAAATGCCATACACTGGACCTCTGTACTACAATGCAGTGTTATCAGAACATGGAGTCTTGGTACTTCTTTGACTTGATGAGAAGGTTTTCTAACCATGAAGTTCAAACGAGGTGAAGGGTTCCTGAGTACACTGAACCAGCAATTTTCTTCCCGGCATACACCCAAGTGAAGACATGCCATGACAAAAACGTACACAGCCATGTTCATAACACTATTCAGAACCCATCATCTACCTACTGTACATGGGTAAACAAAATGAGCTATTAAATACACTACGGAGCAGCACCCAGCCATAAAGAGCAGGGAAGTACTAGAACATGCTACAACTCAGTGAACTTGCAAGACTCGGTGTTTAGCAAAAGCAGTCAATCACAAATGCCAACACATTACATGATTTCACCTCCATGAAGTACCAAGAAGGGATAAATCTACAGCATGAAAAGCAATTAGTGCTGTCTACAGCTGCACAGGTTAAAAACACAGAGGGACTGCCACGGGTACAGGGTTTCTTCCTGGGATGAGGAAAACGTCCTAAAGGTAACAACTGTAGTGGTATCTACACAGCTCTGTGAATACAGGAGAAACAGCGATCTGTTGACCCTTAGGAAGCTGTCTAGGCTGTGAGATTTACATCTTAAAGGTGTCCTAACAGTGGAAAGATTATTCCCAAGTGAGAAACAATCCTCACCATTAGTTCTCCATATAACAAAAGAATCTCCCCTGTCCTTGAAGAAGATTATAAAAAAAAAAACAAAAAACTATCCTCCTGGACCTGGAGCAAAGGACCCAGGACCCAAGTTAGCTCACAACCTCCTCTAATCCCAGCTCTGGGGAACCCAACTCTGGATACCCAATGCCTCTGGCTCCTGTAGGCACTTACTCAAGTGCACATACCCACACACAGAATCAAAAATAAACTAAAAAAAAATTTAAAGCTTCTCGTAACTGTCTCACAACACAGTCAAGGAGAGAGATAGTATTTTACACTTCCTCTCTCCCACGTCAAACATTCTTGGAGCAGATCTTTTTAAAATAGTGGTTTCGACCATGGCTAAACTTCTAATTATTTGTGAAGCTTTTCAAACTGACAAGCTCCAGATTCTGACTCAATGATCTCAGACCACTGTCTCCCAAGTCCCCAGAAAGTTCTAATGAGTAGCCCGGATGGAGAGAATGGATCCAGCTGGGATCAGCAGAGAAATAGTATCAACTGTCTTCTCAGCCACACCCACTCAACAGTCCTCCTTCCACAGGAGCTGAGCAATGAACTCCACAGCTACATCAAGGTTTGTACTGTGTGTAATGCAACACAATCTAATACCCATATTAGACTTCACTCACACATGGGTTTCAATACACACCCCAAAATCCTTAAAAGCATAGAATTTCAAGTTAATGTGGTGTGTCTTAACAATTAGTTATACAAATTAACATTTTCATTGGTTAAGATGTTTCAATTAGCTTTACATTGACCACACTCCATAGATATTCAGTTTCCAGCTTGGTTAACAGCTTAATACCTATGTGCAGAAACCATTTAATTAGCCATCGTGGTACATTTAGCACTGAGTCCCATGTCTCTGGGAATTACCTCACTCATATAGTTCAGCTGTTTATTATTCCCAAACCACCAGAGACTTTAAAACTTCAAAGTTGTTAGTTTCCAGTTATTGCCAACAATTACACTTCATTCACCTCAAGTTTTATAAAAATCTTCTGGCTTAACTACAGGTTTAGATAAAATAAACTGAAACAGAAGAAAAAGATTATTGTCACTAACTATAAATATAGTCATCAGACATAAAAATGAAAGATAACTATCAGACACCTGTTATCTAATTATTATATACACTGACATAAGTGTATAACTGTCATAATAAAGTTCACTACTCTGGATGCTAAGTTAAATTTTTTTTTAATTAGACTTAATGAAATTTATTTTGAATGACAGAATACTGGCTTAAGGAAATAATACGCCCTCCTGTAGCTGATTTACCAATGTTCTTCTAAAAAAAGGGGAAGGAGAGTAGGCTTTCAAACAACTACACCTTTTTTTTTTTTTTTTTGCTTTTCAAGACGGGGTTTCTCTGGAGCCTGTCCTAGAACTAGCTCTTGTAGACCAGGCAGGCCTCGAGCTCACAGAGATTGGTCTGCTTCTGCCTCCTGAGTGCTGGGATTACAGGCGTGTGCCACCACCGCCCAGCCAAACCATTACATCTTAAAGATGATTTATACTGCCAAATGTGATGGCACACAGAAGCAGGTGGATATTTGTGATTTTAAGGACATAGTAAGTGTTCTAAGCCAGCCAGGCCTACACAGTGAGTCACTATAGTTTTTTTTTTTTTTTAAAGCCACTCATACTTAGCAACATCTTTCAAAATCTGTCATTCAAGGGGGCTAAAAAGATGGCTCAACAGTTAAAAAGCTATTGACACTGCTTCAAATTCAGAGCACCTGAGTTTGGTTCTCAGCACCCACTTAGGGGCTCACGTCTACCTGCAACTCTATTCTGGTCTCTGTGGGCACCCATACATGTACACATACACTGTCACATATATAAAAATACAAAAGCTGACAGGCAGTGGTGGTGCACACCTTTACACCTTTGCCTTTAATACCAGCACTCGGGAGGCAGAAGCAGACCAATCTTACAGTTTGCAGCCAGCCTGGTATACAGAGGGAGTTCCAGGACAGCCAGGGTTACATAGAGAAACTCTGTCCAAGAAAACCAAAACAAACAAACAAATGTTTTAGTGCTATTTAATTATTTAAAGGATAAACATCTTCTATCTGAAAATATGAAATATAAAATGTTCTAACAAGTACTGCGCACTGACATTTACCTCAAGTGGATATATTTAACCTCATTTGACAGGTCACAAAATTTAAAATGTCATATTATAAAAATTTAAAAAATAATTACCTTCATGCTATTTGCATAAGGAATATAAGAAGCACAGTGAAGCCATCCCAAGACTTCTCACTATGCACATGCAGGGACTCCACACTCTGCAGGTTCTTAACAGTTGTGGATAAGGGGCACTCAGCCAGCATACAGCAGGAGCAGGGGAGAAGCACACGATTCATCTCCAGAACTCAGGTGAAGTTCGTTTTCTTTCACCTGAGTTCTGAATTTGGTGGTGGGCTTTTTGGCAGCTGCCCAGCCTGTCTAACGGATATGTCAGAAACTGCACGTGTACAAATTACTCAAGACAAGAAAAGCCCAAGTAAATAATGATCTTTGTCCTTGAGGTCTGCATCTTATATAGCCAATTAGGATCACATGTGCAGGTGGGCCAGGCTTCCACCTGTGAGAAGGTGCCCTCTACACAAACCACCACGCAGGCTCCCTAGAACCATAAACATGGAGTGCAGGCCCGTCAATCTTCAGGAAAGTATTCTAAATCTAAAGTCAGCCTGAGTAATTCGGAGAGACCCTGTCTCAAAAAGTAAAAGGCAGGCTGGAGATGTAGCTGTGGCAGGGCATCTGCCTAGCAGGTAAGGCTCTGGGTTTAATCAATCCCCAGTACCAACAACACGAAGACGAATATGAACAATAGGCTACCCTCTAGTCAGCCTGCCCCATCAGCATTCTCACTAACTGGCCTGTACTTGAGCACAATGTTAATAAACCAGATGTCCTCCCTGGGCTGAAATACAAACATCCCTGAAGAAATTCACACTGGGAAAGTGAGTGGCTTGATGCCACCAGACAACTCCCTAAAAAAAAAAAAAAAAAAAAAATTCCAGACACATAAACAAGACATGGACTTGTATGTCTCCCACATAACGAGATTTCAACACGAGTGAAGCTATTAATATTTCTAATCCTTTTATTCTAAACAAGCTATAAAACTATAGAAAATACCTCTGAGATGGTTCACAGGATTAAATGGTTACATTTCACAACTTTTTAAGCAGTAGCAAACATAAATATAATCAGTGTTTATCCAAATGTTACAAAAGCTACACTTTCCTGTAGAGTTTAAACGGCGAAATTTCTATTTGTACTATGAAAAACATGGCACATAATTTCAACTTAGTTTTAAAACTTTCCTTTCCTTTGCATACTGAGTTTACACACTGAAAAGTTGCGGGTACGGCTGGAGAGACAGTACTGCTCTTGCAGAAGACCCCAGAGTTTGGTTCCCAGCACTTACAGGGAAGCATCATCTGTAACTCCAGTTCCCAGGGATCCAACACCCTCTTCTAGCCTCTGGGGCCACGAGGCACACACATGGCACACATATATGCAAACAATCAGGTGGGTGTACATGCACCCACATGTGCATGCTTGCACACACACAAACCATAAAATAAAAATTTTTAAAACATAAGAAGAAAAGTGTATGTGTACTGTACAAAGTCTTAGGTGACTACATCTAGAGAGCTGGCTTATGAATAGTAAGTTTCTTCTGTAGTTTTTCTAATTCTCTCAAATTTTCTACGAAGCACAGGTATTATTTTTAGAAAAACGTCTAGAAGTGTTATTTTTAAGTGCATAGAAGAGAAACTGTCTAAAAAAGACTGGCCAGAGACCAATGGAAAACTGATGGTCCCCAGGAGATGAATCAGTGGACCGTAAGTGTTTCCTCGGGTCATTACAAAGGGAGCTGTATGGGACTTATAAAAGTGTAATTGTTACTTTCAAGCTCACTGAGTTTGTTAAGGTTACTAAGCTTAAGTAATTCCAAAATAAACATATTCTCCTTGGGTCTCCAGTACTGTCTGCAGTTTAAGTCCATTCCAGTGAGGCTCAGAGGCATTCAGAGCATCCTTCACTGAAACTTGCTTAAGGGCCAGAATATAACCTTATATAAAAAGAGATTTAGGGACACCCAAAACAAACACACAGCGGACGGCAGCTCACTACCTAGTCTATCACTCAGCTAGATGATCCTGTCACAGTGAGGATGCAGTTCAGTCACAACAACACTCACAGACAAGTCAAGAGTGCCTCTCATCACCACACTCCTGACTAACATTAAGTTTTTCCAGCGATTCTCCCTTCTACTGATGGATATGCAGGTCCAAGTAAATGATTACAGTCAGCATCCATCAGACTTAGCAGGCGTCAGACTACATTCCAATGAAGCAAGCTAACCATAAGGCAGTCACCTGGTAGAGCAACACAGAACATGTTGCATCTGCATAGATTAGGAAGTGAAACACAACCTGTCATGAATTCAGTTCATGCCGAGGAGGACTAAAACAGTTCTGCTGTTCAATCTCTGACCCGAGGCATCCAGCTCTGATCTGAGTTCTTATCAGAGAGGCAACTAAAATATCTGCCTGTGCCCCGAAGGGGCATGACAGCAGAATACGGGAAAGAGAATTACAAAAGACTGAAGAGCCCTTCTCTGTACCTCATGCCATCTATTCCAGCTGTCCCAGCCTCAGGAGAACAGAAACAGCTACAGAGATATTTCCAGCACAGACTTCTCCATCCAGCACTGCCCACCAACTTAATCCTTAGCCTAAGTTTTTACTCTGAAGTATGAAGCACATTTTTCCCCGTGTTAAAATACCTGCCTTTATAATGAAAAGCACTGAAAGATGGGATTCACGGTACAGCCAATTCTGCTGAAATATAACCCTCAGTAAAGTCGGGGTCCTTGGCAAAGTTTTACAAATACACTGAGAAAGGTCTTTAAATTGCTATCTGTGTTCTTTAAGCCACTTATTTCCAAGAAGTCAACATTACATAATATTTCTTGACTACACTGACTGTGCCAGTAACATATGGGGAACAGTGTCCCCACTGGGCCCAGTTTCTACCTCTGAGGAAAGCCTTTCCATTTTTATAACTAACATGACAAAATCCACTTTTCAGCCAAGCTTCCTCAATACAGCAGTTTAGTTATGATCTCAAATACTATTAAACTGAATGGCAGGGCCTAAATTCAGACTTTTCATTTTGCTTCTGCACCTACTGGAAATTGCTTCACTCAAACTAATTATGTCTTCAGATGATTTCCTATTTCCACTTGAAGTGGAAACAAATTAGAACACTTCAGATTCTCTTTGCACTTCCCAAATACAGAAATGACTCAGTGCCTAGCATCATCCGAAAATGAGGCCCTCTACTAGTATGTTCCAGATAACTGAAGCCCACAGAGTGAAGCACTTGTCTGTCTTGTCCCCGCTGTGTTCAGCCTAGAGCAGTGACTTGAACACAGCGGTATCTGGTAAGAGTCACTAAATACGTGAGTAAATAAGGGGAAATTATTTTATTTTTAACAGTGTGATGAAGTTTTTTCTACAATGAATGACAACCATCCCTTGTTTTCTAAGAGTTATGCTCGCAACAGAAACTGAGCCGCTCAGTTACTCTGGGGGGAATCACTAGAAACAACAAAGCTCTAATCTCCCGAAGGAGTGTATAACGGCCCAGGCACAGGACTTCCTGCTGCATGCTAAAATGCCTTCTGTAAGCTGGGCTTGCACAACTTTCCTGGGCTCTCATTTCTGCTTGCGCCTTTGCAAACAAATGTCTAACGAGGTTCTAGTTAATTCTGCCTCCAAAGCAGAATGGAATCCCTGCATTTGGTTACAATCCAGAAGTCTTTACCACTTCTGATCTGTAACTACAGTGTGTGTGTTTAACAGGCCCTGCAGTGCACCAACACACCCAACCACATTCTGTATCAAGTGAAATGGTTCTATTAGTTTTAAGTATCTTACTAATTTTTTATTTAAATGCTAAGATCCAAATATTAATCATGAGTGTGGCTCAAAAACTATCCACAGTATAAACTTTAGAACTTATTTTTTAGTATACTTAGGAAATAGCAGCCATAACAACTTTTGAAGTCATCTTGCCTGATGGGCTTGAGATGGGGCAACAATTTGGAATCACTATTCCAAAGTTCAAGGCTGCAAAAGTCAAACACTAGCAGCCACAGTACACTGTACTTACCCAGAAAGCCTACCTCTGAGTCTGAGTGAAGGCTTAGCAGTTAGTTTACATGATCTAACTACACCATCCCTCCCACAACAAATTCCAAACGATGTTTATAATTTAGCAATCAATTTAGAAGATGAATCACCACACAACTAAAATAAAATACTTATGTATTTCAAACCAGTACAACTGTGTCTTCCGAAGCTTTGAGAAATCTGTGAATTACTGAAGGATATAAAAGATGGAAGCTTTGTTTATTTGGATCTCTGAGTTGCTTCTTCCTGAAGATTTAATACTCTCTTTTGAAATAATAAGAGTTTACCAATTGAAGGATTTATATTAAAAGTAACTAGCTGGGCTAACAATGAGCCACGTTAACCAGGAGTAAGAGAAAAATTACTCAGGCTGTTTTATTAATATTCTTCCAAAATCACCAACCCTTCAACAAAAATAGTTCAACGGAAGATTTCAGTTCCTGGTACTGAACTGAACAAAGAGAACCACATGTTTTTAATGACTGCTCATAAACGACCCAAATAAATCTCCAACGGAGTTAGCAGAGGCTCTTTCTGTACTTTTCCCTTCAGAATTCAACAGACTGATTTGACAGCAAAGTAAGAATTACGGTACTTTAAAGCACCACTCACTCTGGAACATTTATTTGCTGTCGCGAAGGTTGGTGGTACCTCAACAGAGTAAATGAGATTCAGGGGGAAATTTTTTTTCTAAACAGTACAAAATGTCCTTGTCATTTGCAGCAGAAAAAGTTTACCCACCTCAAAATGAGAAGATTTTCAAACTAAGTGAGAGATTGAAGTATTTATATATAAATGTTACAAGGAAGCATTCCAAACAGCCTACCAATCAATTACAATGCTGGCCTTAGATCAGGATTACACTACCTATCATTTACAAGAAACTAAAGCCTGCACAACACAAAGTATAACCTACAATTTAACCGCTCATGTTCTGTCTCCAAGAATTTTTAACTATGAATTAAAACAGAGCAACAGTACCACCTGCTGGAAGCTATAAAACTACAACACTCAATGGCCCTGGCATTGCAAGAATTACTTTAGAAAGACTAATTTCCTAACTCAACAGGCATGACCATAGGTGTCTTATACATGTGGTTGTAAAGGTTAAATTAAGATGTTCATATTAAAAGATACTGTTGGGGCTGGAGAGATGGCTCAGTGGTTAAGAGCACTGGTTGTTCTTCCAGAGGTCCTGAATTCAATTCCCAGCTACCACATGGTGGCTCACAACCATCTGTAATGAGATCTGGTGCCCTCTTCTGGCCTGCAGATGTACATGCAGACTGAACACTGTATACATAATAAATAAATAAATAAATAAATAAATAAATAAATAAATAAATAAATAAATAAGAAAAATAAAGATAAATAAATAAATAAATGAATGAATGAATGATGCTTTTTTTTTTCCTGTTCGTTCCTCTGGTTCCACACAGTCCCAACCACCCCAAGTAATTCTAGTATCTGGATCTAGGCCTTAACAAAAATACTCTCTAATTTGCTTTCTGTAAAGAAAAACTAACAATCACATGAAAGAGGAATCTGAGGCCATTTTCTGCATCCAATGATATAAAAAAATCCATTTTTCCTTCCCCATCCCATAATGGCTTCAGAGATCTCTAAAAAGCACCATTAAGAACCCACAAGGCATGCAGGGTATAATGATACAGTACACATCTTCAACCCCAGCAGTTGGGAGGCAGACACAGGTAAATGTCTGAGTTTCAGGCTAGCCTGGTCTACACAGTAAGTTCCAGGGTCAGTCAAAGTTACATAGTAAGACCCTGTCTCGAAATTAAAAAATAATAATAATAATAATAATAAAAGACCCCCACAAAACAGCCTGGTGGGCTGTGAACCACAGTTTATATGCCACTGTAAAATAGCTACAGATATTCTGGAATTCAAAATATGCACATTATATTAAGAAACCACATGCCACGAACTGCTGTTAAAAGGCTTCATGTTTTACAGACATAGGAGATCACAGAAGCCACTGTCTACAGAACAGCTCCACTCTAACTCTGGATATCAGGATACACAAAAATCTACTGAAGGTCTGTAAATGCTCTCTGGGCTACAGGCTCAAAGTCCCACTGCTGAGATCTCACTGACCTAAACTGTCTTCAGCAACCAGCATCACTTTAGTAATTTCTTCTCTCTGTGTGAAAGGTTCTGACTGACAGTGAAGTTTTCAAGAATACCAAAGCAATCAGCTGCCTGGGCCAAGTTTACTGAAGTCACCACAGGTATTACTTGGTTCACAATTTCAATTTAGGTACATCTAGACTTTTAAAGGGATACTAGGAGCAATGGAATGGCTTTCAGTGCAACCATGGCAACCTGAACTCAAGGCAGACCCCACTTAGAAGGGAATGAGAGAACCTACTCCACAAAGCTTTCCTTTGCCCTCCACTGAAGCTTGAGCACCCACATACATATCATGCACATATACACACAATAGTAATAAAATATTAAATATATAAATAAATGGATACCAACCTCTAGTCTCTTTTCAAGAGATTCAATTCTGTCCTTTTTGCTAGCAAGATTAGCCCTTGTGTAGCGGCTCTGACCAGGAAGATACAGGACTTGACTGTAGCATTCTTCCCACACCTGGTTGTAAGCTTCACTGGAGAGTTCTCCGTGGCTCATTCCTTGTTTTACCACTTCCATCTCTTGTACCAGAACATCCTGGGCCTGTTTACAGTAATAATCTAAGTTGAAGCATACAATTTCCACCACCACAAAGCTTAAGACTAGTTTATTTCCCTCCTTCCTTAAACCAATGGCAAGGTTTAGTTGGTCATTTTCTAGAACGGGATGGACAATACCTAAGCTAAACAGATTAAGAAGCATCTAAGTAGGGACTAGGGAGATGTCTCAGTGGTAAGAGTACCTGCTTTGCAAGCTTGAAGGCCTGAGTTCAAATCCCTAGTACCCATGTTTTGAAGGGTTTTTTGTTCTTTTCATGTGTATGGTGTTTGCCTGCATGTGTATCTGTGAATCACATGCATACAATGCCTTCAGAGGCCAGAAGAGAGCATAGGATCCCCTGGGATTGGTGTTATAGACACTCATAAGTGAGTGCCAGTTATTGAACCAGGACTTCTGGAAGAATGGCCAATGCATATAACCACTGAGTTATCATCTCCAACCCAGGTTTGCTTTGTTTTGTTTTTTGAAGAAAAGTTCAGACATAACCATATGTGTCTGTATCCTCCGCCAGGCAGCCCAGCCAAAACAGAAAGCTCCTGGTTCAGTGAAAGACAATATAGGATATGTCTCAAGGATATAGGGCAGAGAGTGGTGGAGAAATACTTCATGTCTTCTGTAGACAAGCACATGGGCACATACAAAAAACACATACAATCACACACAGAGAGAAGGCTGTAAGGGTTCTAAGATGCAAACTGATTTTCAAAAGTCAAGCATGGTTCTCAAGAGTAAAACATCTATTGTTACTTGACATAACAGCAACACATCTTAGGTATATTCCAGTCACTATGGGCCAGAAACTCAGTTCAAAAGTACAACTTTCATTACCTCCAAAAGTCTCCACCATGCCAGGTGTGAAGCAGGTGGATCTCTGGGAGTTCAAAGCCAGTCTGGTCTACATAGCAAGTTTCAGAGTGGCCAAGGCTACATAGTAATTACTGAGTTTCTCTTTTAAAAAAAAATTCTAGATACCTTACAAACTAGACAATATTGACTTTAGTTTAAAGCTGATGAAACCAGGGCTCTTGTCTAAGACCATACCACAAGTAATCAGATGAGGCGAAATCTAAGCCAAGGGCACCAAACGCTGCCTTACAGGCACTCCATCCCAAGATGAAGGGAATCCAAGCATCTTTGACACAAGCCTTCTCCTCATTCTAAGGAACATCCCTGTATCCAAAGAGTAAGACTGAAGGCATAAGTAGATAATGGAACTATATCAGTTTGATTTCTCTACTAAACAAATAGTTTAAGGTGACAGAATGAGAGAAGGAACTGGACAGGTCAGGTTCAATCACAGCTTTCCTGTTTAAAAGCAGCTGCCTGCAGTGCTTAACTCTTCTGAGCCCAATTCTCAAATGGGCTAATGCCCGACTCCTGTAAAGACTGACCTTAGGTAAAGGGACGGTAGACATGAAAAGCCTAGCCCAAGCCCAGACAGAGTTCTGTGAGCATATCAAAAACCTGGTCCAGTCCTTCCCATGGCTCACAAAAAACTCACAACCTGTGTCTTTCTTCAGTCTTTCCACTAATACTGAAAGAAAACAATCAAAATTATATAAAGTCCAAAGCGATTAACTGACAAACCAAAAAGATTAGTAAAAACTGAAAAATCATAACTACAGAGTTAAAGACTGGATATTTTTAAGTAACTCCAAAAACAATGGAAACTAGCCAATTTTAACATAATAAAATGTTTATTTAATCTTTGATTTTTAGAGATGGGACTTCACTGTGTAGCCCAGGCTGGCCTTGAACTTAAACCCAGCTACCTTAGTGACAGTCTAGAACTCATAGTAGTCAAAGTGCATTTTATTCAGATATTATACACAATAAGAATTCTACAAGTTCAGCTTTTGCCATCAGAGTTATCTTTAAAGAATCAGGATAAAGACTCTGGGCTACAAGACAGCTCATCAGGACATTAATAAACATGACACGATCAAAAAAGGGCAAAACCAAACCAGACAACTTGAGTTTATTAACTATTCCAACGTAGCGGAAGAGGAGAAATGACTCACACTAAGTTGTCCTCTGACCTCTACATATGAACCATGGCACGTGTCCACTCATATGCACACACAATAAGAAAATTAATGTAGTTTAAAAACTGAATAAATATACGTTTAACTTAAAGAATTTCCAGGGGCTTGAGAAATGACTCACTGCTTGGGAGCACTTACTGCTCTTTCAGAGGACCTGGTTTTGGTTCCCAGCACCCTCAGGGTGGCTCACAACCATCTTCAACTCTAGTTCCAAGGGATCCCATAACCTCTTCCACAGGCACTGCACACATGTGGTATATAGACACACATGCAGGCAAAAACACTCATACATATAAAAAGTAAATCTTACCAAAAAAGCCAGGCATGGTGGCGAACGCCTTTAATCCCAGTACCCGAGAGACAGAGGCAGGCAGAACTGTGAGTTTGAGGCCAGCCTGGTCTACAGAGTAAGTCAAGACAACCAGGGCCACACAGAGAGACCCTGTCTGGAAAAGGAAAGAAGGAATCTGCTAAACAGAGAGCTGCTCTAAACTCTTTGTGGAACAAAGAGGGATAAAAGCAGATAGAACACAGAACGTCTAGTATTATTTGTTTCAAACAATCCCAAAGTAATTAGAATTATTACTGTCAAACCTTATATTCAAGTTTATTCCCTATAGAAAGAACCTTAAAAAGCAGCCTTACTTTACATGTCCAAATGTGCAATAAATTTTGGAAAATTTATTTCCTAAATTTCTTTTCTCCTATTTTCACTCTGAAAAAAAGACAACAGCAAGTACTGATTCTGGAGTCCAATTCTCAATCCCAGGCCAACAATAAGATGGCACTTCCCTGACTAAAAAGAAGTAACTCAAAATCACACAGAAATCAGGGCCAGATGTTCTTAGCTCTTCTTACATCTTCCTCCCTTCACTGTCTAAAAACTCTTAATATGTGTTGGCTTATGTAATAAAGAAAACTAAAAGAAGAACTGAGATGGAGCAGAAAGGAGTATCCAGGAGATGAGAGAGGAAAGAATCTTGTAGTGCATCAAGCGTAGCCTATTCCCAACCTGTCACTACCTTCAAGGCTGCATGTGGAGGAAGAGGGGCATAGGCCAGTGCTTTGTCCTGTCTCACACTATTCTCCACTGCTATTCCAGGACCACACAGGGGAATTTGAAGGCCAGGCAGTGCAAGATCAAGGATCACATCCAGTGAGGACCTTCTGACTGAATCACAAAGTGGCAGAGAGCATCACTCACAAAGAACTAGCTCACTCCAGGAACAACTAACCCGTCCATGAGGATGGAGCCCTCGAGAACTAATCACCCCTTGAAGCCCACATCTCAATACTGCTACAGTGGTCATCTCAACAGGAGCTGTAGAAGGAATAATCAAACCACTACTGCTTCCAACTAGAAACTGATTACTTATTATATAAAATAGAAATTCATGCCTTTGGTTTGGTCTAAATAATGCTTAAGTATTAAAGGAATTCAAAGGCAGATTTTAGCACAGGAAAATGATAATTTAAAAAAAAGTCAACCATGCTAGTAACACCCATGAATCAAAACTACCTTGCCACCAAAGCTTCTAAAACTAATAGCAAAGAGGGTGTTTAAAACATATCCTGGAGGCTAGGAAAACAGCTCAGTAAGCAAAATGTTTGTTGTATAAGCACAAGGTACTGAGTCTAGAACTCCAGCACCCACATAAGCTGGATGCAATAGTGTACCCCTGTAACCCCAAAGTGGCAAGCCTCAAGTCTGGTAAGGGAGATCCTGTCTCAAAAATTAGAGAGCAACAGAGGATGACAGCTCCTATGGCCTCTGCACATGAACACAGGCTCAAGCACCCACACCCACACACATAAACACAAACCACACACAGACAAAAAGAAAAACAACAAATCCTTTTCAAAGATTTCACATGACATTTACCCCCTAGCCATACTACCTTTGTTTCTGAGATGCAGCAATGTAGCCATGTAAGTTCTGACTTTGTGATACACAGCATCTAACAAGTGCTGAAAGCTCACCATGTAGATGTTCCTGTTCAACCCTACCTTTTTCAGTTCTTCTTTGGAGAACTTCTCATAAGGGCTATGCTCAAGATAGGTAATGTGCTCAGAATTGTTGGTAGCAAATCCAGCAGTTTTTCCTTTTTTATTTCCAGATGGCTCATAGGGGTGATGTAGAAGGTCATAATGAAGCATAGTAATCATTTCTTTTTTGATCAATTCTTCGCTTTTCTGTAAATCTGTTAGAGGTGGTTCTACATTTAAAGGTCTTAAAATAGTTTCATTAACCTAAAATTTTAAAACAAGTAAAATTATCAGACATATCTATAATATACTGTGCCTGCTTTAATAGCATGAACTAAATAGCAATTTCATATTTTCAAGAGTGATTTCTCCTCACTTCTACAACCCTCCCACTTCTAAATTCAAAGTGGTATTAGTGCAATGTTTTAAAGACTGGCTTTGAGGACTACTGTGTACTATATTCCAGAAAGCAGATGAAACTTTGTGATTGAAATAAATAAGCATTAATACCATATAAAGAAACTAACTTCCGCCGGGCAGTGGTGATGCACGCCTTTAATCCCAGCACTCAGAGGCAGGCGGATCTCTGTTTGAGGCCAGCCAGGTCTACAAGAGCTAGTGCCAGGACAGGCTCCAAAAGCTACACGGAGAAACCCTGTCTCGAGAAAAAAAAAAAAAAAAAAAAAAAAGAAACTAACTTCCTAAATCAGAGATTTCATCACTTACTTCAGATGGTCTTGGTAGATCCTTCTGAACAGCTTTGTGCATTCGCTTCATTTCCTTCACACGCTCAGCATCTCGTAAGGCCTGAAAAGGGAATTTATATCCATTACTGGAGCTATACAGCAGCTAACATCAACTATTTCCAAAAGCTTAAGCTTTTGAAATCTTTGTAAGGATATAAAGAGGTAATGTCAAGGCCCAGGAAATCAATTTATTCATTCTCATTAGACATCAGACACTAAGACAACTGAAGTACACTAGAGTATTCTCCAGATTTCCCTGGCTCTGCTCACCATAACCACCTTTCTTGTCTAAATGGAGTCATAAACAGAGAAGAGATTTCCCACAACCCAACTATTCACTTTCACCCAAAGCTGGAGCCAGCCAATGTTCCTTAACCCTCCAGTTACAATGATGTGACAATACATGAATATTCCATGCCACTTCTGAGAAAGAAGTAAATGTAACTGAAGTAGCTGCAAGAACAAAACAACCAAACACAAAAGTGTCCACCTCTGCTCCCCACAGTCACACGGTTCCCTGTAAAGTTAAGGAGCAATGGCCACCTCAGCTATAGCCCACAGGCACTGAAGCATCTGGGGTTATAACCAGGGATGACAAAGTTTCAAATGATGTGGAAGAAATCAACACAAGAGGAAATTTTAAAAAGTTGTTCTCTTCCTTTTAAATGATAGTATACAAAGCAAGTAATCAGAGGAAGCATGTAGATCTTGGTGGGTGAAATCTGTGACAATGTAGCGGACCCCTACACATCTTTTTGTGAAAGTGCCACACTGACTGTCAGAATACTCTGTATAATGCTATATGGACACCAACAAGTCTAATAAGACAGAAGAAGTATTTATATTCTAGGCTTCTAAAAGTACACCATCTAAAGATGCCATTTAAAAGAAATTTACAGGTTGAGTAAATAGCTCTGATGACCAGCTCTTGGGTATAAACCAGGCAACAACAGAGCAGTTTTACTTGAAAGAAAAGTTATAAAAAAATTATCAGGTGCCATTGTGAACCTTAGGATACTTCATCTCTCCAGTTCAGCCTACTGCAGTAGTACTGGAGTCTCTGGTTTTGTTTGTTTCCCCTCTTCACTTGGCCCTTTCAAGAGCGGAAGGAAAGAGATACAGCAAGCAGCCTGGCAATGACTGCCACTAGACTTATAAAACTAGTAATATGCTTTGCTCAAATACACACACTGCAATTAATATGAATGTCAATGTACATGACTTACAATAACGCAAAAGGCAAACTAACTGAATGCCCTGGAAGTATTAGCCACTGGTCAAAGTGCAAGTTTTCAGTATTCTTCAGAGAAGCCTTGACTACAGTTCCATGAAATGCTGGAACACGCAGGCACCACCTGGCAATCCTATTTCTGACACGGCAGCAGAGATAAAACAATATTCATTAAAAAGTACTTTGTTTTTTAATAAGGGTAACCCTCAAAGGAATGCCAATTAAGTTTAGTTAACCATCCTATCAATTCATCAAAATGTCGGTGTTTCTTCCACCTGCAGAGAAACAGGTGCTAATGCTTTCCACAAGTTCCTGCCTGAGCAGGTAGGAGCCTGATGTTTACCATGTACCAAAGCTAACAACAGGGTCAGTTCACTCATCATGGCAGTTTCTGTACTAAAGCTTTATCCAACAGTTTAGTCCTCAAACACTGCACCCTCACATCTGTCCTGTTGCAAGAAAAACTGCAGCATGTTACAGAAAAAACAAAGCATGATCTCCAGTGATGCTATTCTCACAACCACCCTGAGACTAAGGCTGATCAAACCATCCTGAGACAAAATGTGACAGAACTCAGCTGAAAGGGGCCATGCAATCTCTGAAATAAAAAAAGCTAACTCAAAGTCATTTTCTCCTTTCAAATGGAGGTAAAAACCTGCATTACTGGACAACTATACCATGAGTGGATGAGCAAGCAACCATACACTGTGTAATAGGGTGGTAATATTTTCTGACACACTCCCAATTTCCAAACCCAATTTTTATCAGTCTATATTGACCTAATACTACTCAAAATGAATCCAATTTTTATTTGTCTTTAACATTCTTTCTTTGCTAGATTGAAGCAATGTTTAAAAGGCTAATCTGTGTGTTACTTAGAAAAGCATAATGAATGTCAGTGTTTAAACATACACACACGTGCACACAAACATTTTTTTAAAAACCCATTAAGGTATTCTGAGTACACAAACATTCATACATGTGAGCATATTATTGTTAAATGACATAATTTGAAGAATTTTGTTAAGATATAAGAAAAAGTCAAAGTAGCAACCTGGAAACAAGACAACCACTCCTCTCTCTAAAGCAGTGGTTCTCACCTTTCCCAATGCTATGACCCTTTAATACAGTTGCTCATTTTGTGGTTGGAACTCCCAACCATAAAATTATTTCATTGTTACTTCATAATGTAGTTTTGCTACTGTTATAAATAGTAAATATCTGATATGGGACTCCCAGAGGGGTCAAGACCCACAGGTTGAGAACCACTGGTCTAATGCCTACCAACATACACATGGCTACACTGATGATGCTTTCTAAGGAGTCTCACCTGCTTTCGAGCATCCACATCAGCAGCATCTTCAATGTAAGTATCATCTACTTCACGTTCTTCCAACTCTTTCTCAGCATTTTCTGGTAGTACAATTTCAAAATCATTCTTAGGCGCAGGGAGGCCCAACAACCCTAGACGGAGATGTTCACGAGATTCTCTTTCCTGTAGAAAGAATCGGTCCTTCTCAATTCACACCATAAGTATTGACTAACATTCTGTAAGAATCTAATAGAACACCAGGGCATGGTGGCACATGCCTATAATTACAAAACTCAGGAGGCTGAGGCAGAAAGATTGCCACAAACACAAAACCAGCTTGAGTCTCAAAAACAAAACAGAAAGTTTCTGAAACAAGTGGCTTGGGCTAGTAAGAGGGCTCAGCCAGTAAAAGTGCTAGCTGCCAAAATAGATCATCTGAGTCTGATTCAGAGGATGCACACGGTGCGAGGAGAGAACCAATTCCTGCAAGTTGTCCCTGACCCATATATACATAACACAGTAGATGTACACCCACATATGCCACATGAATACACACTAAACAATAATTTGCAAATGTTCAAATGTATAAAAATAAAACAATTAGAGTAGTAATGACTCTAGAAAAATGACCCCAACTTCAGAAATGTTTTGTTTATTCTCTTATCTTCCTAAACAAGATCAAACAAAATCTTGACTGTGTATTTTCTGTTTCAAAATGTATCAAAACTAACACTTCAGGGACAGAGAAAAAAGCGTTAGGATCTACATTTGATTTGATAATACAAAAGGGGGGGAGGGGGGAGTGCCCAGAGAGATGGCTCAGCGGTTAAGAGCACTGGCTGCTCTTCCAGAGAACCTGGGTTCAATTCTGAGCACCCATGTGGCAGTTCACAACTGTCTCAAACTCCAGCTCCAGGGGATCCAATACCCTCACACAGATATACACACAGGCAAAATACTAGTGCACATAAAAATGAAAAATTAAAATTTAAAATTTAGGGCTGAAAATGACTCTCAGTGCAGAGCACCCGCTTAGTAGATTGAAAGTCCCAGGGTTCAAACAAAAGCATATATAGATCCTCCAGAAAACTGCAAGCAAACAAGATAGCCGGGCAAATGTTGGAAGCACGGGAGTGGGGATAGGGTTGGAGGTAAGGGTGGGTGAAAGGGAAAGGGGGAGGGGGAAGGGAGAAGGGAAGGACTGAGTAGAGCTTGGAGGAATGGGAGGGTAGAGATGGAGGAAGGGTGAATATTGGAGAAGGGAATAAGATATCTACATTAAGGGAGTCATTTTAAGATTGGCAAGAGACTTGGCTCTAGAGGGGATCCCAGATGTCCACGGCGATGTCCCCAGCTAGGTACTTGGGCAGCAGAGGAGAGGGTGCCTGAACTAGCCTTGTCCCATAATCACATTGATGAATATCTTGATCATCACCATAGAAATTTCTTCCAATCGATGGAGATAGAGACAGAGACCCACATTCACATCAGAGCAATGAACTGAGCTCCCAAGGTCCAGCCGAAGAGCAGAAGGTGGGAGAGGATGAGCATGGAAGTCAGGACCACGAGGGGCTGGTCCACCCACTGACACAGTGTGCATGATCTAATGGGAGCTCACCAAATCCAGCTGGACCAGGACTGAATGAGCATATGATCAAACCGGAATCTCTGAATGTGGCTGCCAATGGGGGCTGACAGAGAAGCCAAGGATAATGGCACTGGGACCTATCTCTTCTGCATGTATTGGCTTTTTGGGAATCTAGTCTATCTGGATGCACACCTTCCTAGGCAGGGATGGAGAGGGGAGGGCCTTGGGCTTCCCACAGGGCAGGTTACCCTGCCCCCTCTTAAGGAAGCAGGGAAAGGGAGAAGGGGTAGTGGAGGAGAGGGAGGGGACTGGGAGAAGGGGTGGAAGTGTAAATTTTTGAATGAAAAATAAAAGAATATGAAAAAAAAGAAAGTCAATGCCTAGCTTAGTATAAAATAGAATTGACACTTACCATCTGCTTCACATAAGAAGGATCACTGTAGTCTGCCATTCCATCTTCGGGATTAATGTTTAACTTGTCTCTAAGTGGTGTTCTACCTGGAGTGGCATTAGTGACTGGTTTCGGGGTTGTTCCACTTCGGGGAGTCAGCCCTTCAGCTCCATTAGAAGGAGTCCTAGACAAACAGAAATCTAAGTCATGATAAATGCATAAAATAACGAATAAAAACACCAAAACCTCTATCTTGCTTTCAGTACATTTTCTAGATTAAGATAGAAGTTTGGTCTAGTGAACATAGCATTGACACGTACTGTACTAGCTTCTAACCTAATAGCTAGTATTTGCCGTTTTGTATTAGGTCCACCAAACACTTTTCGACTTTAATGCATCAGGGTAACAGGCAGCTGGCAGGGAGGCTAGCCCCAGGCATTAAGGGCCCGTGATTCACTCAGTTAAGCACACTCATCATTTACTGCCTCCCTTAAGTCTTTAGCTTTCCTGTCATATTCATTCCCATCAAGTGTGCACTTTAAGTGTTTAGGCCTTTATATTTTGTTTGGAAAACACCACATTTTTAGAGTCACATCTAAGTATGAACAGGCTCTGAGTTTAGACTCTTTTAACAATAAAGTCCAGGAGCAACTTATAATTCAAGGCCTTTCTGGTTTTGGGTGCTTACTTCCTGTATCTTGGCTGTGTTCCAGATTGATGATACTGCCAGACAGCTGTTCCCAACAGGTGCGGTGTTATCATTTAAGACATGGTCCCTGCCCCCAAGGAGCTTACAATCTATTTGAGAGACAAGATATACACAGGAAAATAGAGATTAGGCTCTCTCTAGCCTCACAGGAAGCAATAAATATTATACAAAGACTAGCTTCCAATGCTTCTTGAGTCTGCTGTCATTTAGAAGTCTAATGAACTGTGGGGATTTCCTTCCTAATAAATAACCCATAAAGGGCAGAGCTACCACCTAAAACTAAATACCAGGGCTGGAAAGACAGCTCAGAGGTTAAGAGCACTGGCTGCTCTTGGAGACAAGACCCAGGTTCAATTTTTAGCACCCACATGGTGGTTCACAACCATCTTTAGCTCCAGTTCTGTGGGATCCATTACCCTCTTCCCGGCCTCCAAAGACACCAGGCACACCCAATTAGGAAACATCAGAAAGACAAGTTGAACACTATTTAATCCATTTAATTGTCAAAATTACTCAAAAAAAGAAAAAAAAGCCATGCTACCCAGGTCCTTAGACTGAAGTTTTTCTAAAAATATAAAACATGCTATATTCACAATACCTGAAAGGGGTAGACAGAACCGTGTTTGGAGTCTGCACAACCTGCCGCTGTGGGGTCACACCAGAGAAGTCACTCTCATGCAGTGGGGTATTAAGCCCACCTTTCAATGGAGTGTCCACATTGGTCAAGGCCATGAGGTTCTGAGCTTCCTGAAGAAAAAGAAGAGTGCAAAATAGTTCAGAAAGGCTAGCAGAGCCTTCCCTCTGGTCCTATTACACAAACCTTGACACAGACAGAATTTGTACACATTATATCAATGAAAACCAAGTGAATACTCTTCCATAATGGATTTCAGCACTTTCATTCCTTTGTCAACCTAACACATCACATCAGGAGTTCTGAATACAGTTTACATGTCAAGATAAGCTATTGTCACCAGGTGTGGATGCCACCTGCCAATAATTCCAGCACCTAGAATGGAGAAGCAAGACAATCTGTATATTCTGCATACTGAAATCTTCCCCCAAGCTCCCTCCTCTATAGTTCATCAAAGGCAAAATGAAGGTAAGAATGCACTATGAGGGAGCAGCTGCCATTTGTGGGAGGTGCTGACACACACAGAATCCTTACACTGCTCTGCTCCGTGTCCAGTGTTCTGAGCCAGCCCTGGGGACCAACAGCAGCAGCTTCATAAAGTTTCAGATACAGTGGCCACCAGGAGTCAACAACTGGAGGGAGAGCTGAAGAGAAGGCTCAGAGAACAAGAGCACTGGCTGCTCTTGAAGAAGACCCAGGTTCAATTCCCAGCACCCATAAGGCTGCTCACAACTGTCTGCAACTCAAGTTCCAAGGATCCACCGCCCTCTTCTGACCTATGCAGGGATCACACATAGATGGTGCACATATACACATGCAGACAAAACATCTATACACACAAAATTTATAAGCATGACACTGTAAGGCCTGCACCTTCTTGACAAGGACAAAATGAAGAAAGAGGGTCAGGCCAGCTCCAAAGTGCTGTGAATAAACAGTCATCACTAAGCAGGCCTGCTAGTTCAGCTTCTATGCTACAGAAGTGCTCTGGGATCATCAAGACTGGTTCAAATAGGCCTTACCCATATACAACCAAACCATGTGCTGTCCTCCACAGTGACACTTTTAAAAAAGATCAACAATGTGAAAGGCTCATATACGATATGCCAGCATACCTGCAGAATTCTGTCTTGGGAGGCTGGTGTCCGTGGTGTTCTCAGAGCGATGCTGTTGTTTGTGACATTGTACTCAGACAGGAGAGTGCTGGAAGCCGAGTTTGTGATTCCAGATTCCTCTGCAGTCTGCCGAGCAACTTCACTGGCCTGACCTACCTTGACAACTTCCTGGAGTTCTGCATCTGAAATCTAAAGGACACAAGCAGCCGGGTAAACTCTTCAACAGAGAGCAAGCATGTTTCAGAAGGATGATTTGCTGGAGCTGGGCCAAGGGCAGACCTCACTGTACCACTTAACTTTGCCTGGCTTTAAAATTTCTAAAACAGCTGGGCGGTGGTGGCGCATGCCTTTAATCCCAGCACTCAGGAGGCAGAGGCAGGTGGATCTCTGTGAGTTTGAGGCCAGCCTGGTCTACAAGAGCTAGTTCTAGGACAGGCTCCAAAGCTACAGTGAAACCCTGTCTCAGAAAGAAAAAAAAAAATTTAAGCCCCTCTTTTACTTTGGGGGAAAAATTTCACATTATAAACAACTGGCCACAATAGTTATATTTCTGTACTTAACTGTTTTAGTATTTTTATTAATTCTTTCAAAATTCCACACAATGTTTTCTCAACATATTTAACACCCCGAGTTCCTCCCAGATCTACTCCACCCTGCCTACCCACCCAGCTTCACGTTTTCTTTTCTAAATATGGAATGGATCATGAATTTGTATGCCACCCTTGCACAGGAGTCATGCTAATCTTTGTATTATATGTGTTCACCATACTTAACATGTTTTATACTAATATATTAAAAGACTGCTTGCACCAAGAACATAGTACTTGTACAAAACTACTACTGAGAAGAAAATGCTACTGGAAATCGACCACCACACACAGTCCACTGAAACACAAGGTTTCTAAGAAAATCTGAAAGTGCTATTTCTGTAATTTTATAAAAAAAGATATTCTAAGGAATACTAAGGAAAATTTCAATTAAGAACTACTACTAGTAGAAACAGAAGCCTCTACTGTGACAAACTCTTTAGTCCTCACTGATGGACTGTCTGGGTGACATTTCCATTAGACTGGGTTTTAGGCATTAAGCACAGGTCTGAAACAGCAGCCCACCAATATTTGGTCAATACAACATACACATGTAAAGTCACACAACCACAGGCTTATCCAGTTACCTGAGGGGCAGGCAGCACCAACTTGCTTCTCTTTTTAGTAAATTCAGAGACACCACTAGTTTGAAGAATAGCTGATGGCAAATCAGATTCTTTCTTTCTTTTTAAATGCTGTTTGTCTTTTTTTCTATCTCTTCCTTCTTTTTCACTTCATCATAGACAAAGACAGAAAAAAGATTGAGTTACACATAGGTAACAATATCAAAAGCTACATAAATATTAAGACTTTAAACAATTTCACAAAAACAATGTTAGGCTGTCCTGACATAACTGATTTAGAATATCTGAGAAGAATACAAACTTAACAGAATTATTAACAAAACAAAGGTTACTAACTTACGTACTAAAATTTAAAACCTAAAACTAGAAAGATAAGTAAAACATTATGTCAAAAGTACAACTACTCACCAGGCAGTGGGGGTGCAGGCTATAACATGTTAATAAAACCCAGAGATAAAAATTGGGGTTCAACCTGAAGATCAGAAAAGCAAAACAACCACTGTCTCTTACCTCTACCTCAGTCCGAAAGGCGATCCTGCCTCCAGGAATCTCAGAGTGAAACAGAGACTGAGAGCTGTCTCCTGTCTGTTATTCCTCTCTAATTCTGGGATGAAGGGTGTGTACCACTTCTGCCTGGTTTCTATCGCAAGCTAGTATTGCTACAGGGATTAAAGGTACACTGCCTGGTCTGTAGGGCTGGCCAGTGTGGCTGTTTTACTCTGACCTTCAGGCAAACTTTATTTATTAAAATACAAATGAAATGGCTCTACAGAACGCCTTTAATCCCAGCACTACAGAGTGAGTTCTAGAACAGTCAGAGCTGTTACATAGAGAAACCCTGTCTTGAAAAACCAAAATAAAAATAAAAGTACAACAACTCTACTATGTTTATATTCACATAGAAATACATGTGAACATAAGAAAATGATGAAGAAAAAGATAAATGAAGGAGACAGAATTAAAACACATCACAAATATTTGAATCGCCAGTTATTAAGTTATTTTGATTTTAAAACTTCATACAAAATTTTTAACATTTTATCTATTTACTTTGGAGGTTGGGAATGCACTCATGTGCAATAATGCATATGTGGAATTCCAAGGACAAATGGCAGGCACTGACTCTCCCTTCCACCACGAGTCCCATATAGCAAACTCAGGTCATTAGGTTTGAGAGTAGATCCCTTTACCTGCTGGGCCATCTTGCTGCCCAACTAAAGAAAAAACTATTAAGAATATGTTCATAATGACAAATGCCACCCGAAGGTTGTTGAAAGCCTAAACCTGCCTCAGCAGTATTTTAAAGTTCTACCTGTTTTCTTCCCTACCCCAGTCAGGTCTACTCCTTCCAAATGACCAGTTTTCTTCTTTTTGATCTATTTGAAGAGCCCACATAAACAAAGGCCCTAAACACTCAAGAAAATGCCATCTTATAGTGGTCAGAGAATAAATACACATTATAAAGTATAATACATATTATATGCTATTATATACTATATAATGCATATTCTGATTTGTATTGGTATAGCTAAGTAAAATTCCTATCGACAGAAACAAAAGTGATCTGAGTAGCAAATAAAAACCCTCTGACAATCACAAAACCCACCCTACAACATGCCAATAGTTTTAAGACTCACAGGAGGACCCAAATATCTCTAAAATGGGCAAAGAGACAAAAACATAAACGAATTAAGTACAAAGATTTAAGAATGAAGCAAACATTTCTTCTTTTCTTTGTAAGAAAAAAAAGCAATTTTTTTTGGGGGGGGGGTTTGGTTTTTCGAGACAGGATTTCTCTGAAGCTTTGGAGCCTGTCCTGGAACTCACTCTGTAGACCAGCCTAGCCTCAAACTCACAGAGATCCTCTTGCCTATGCCTCCCAAGTGCTGGGATTAAAGGTGTGAGCCACCACCACCTGGCAAGCAAATGTTTTTTACTTTAAAAAAAAAAAAAAATAAAGGCCGGGCGGTGGTGGTACATGCCTTTAATCCCAGCACTCGGGAGGCAGAGGCAGGTGGATATCTGTGAGTTCGAGGCCAGCCTGGTCTACAAGAGCAAGTTCCAGGACAGGCACTAAAACTACAGAGAAACCTTTATCTTGAAAAACCAAAATAAATAAATAAATAAATAAATAAATAAATAAAATAAAGGTTAGGCCAATGAGATGGCTCAACACAAAGGCATTAGTCACATAAGCTCAATGACCTGAATTGATTGCCAGAACTCATACAGAGGTGAAGGAGAGAACCAATCCCACAAGAGTATCTTGACAGTGACAGTCACACATACTCAAGAATGAACACACCAACAAACTTGAACTCCTAGAGCTAAAGAGCTAAAGAGATGGAGTGAGGCAGATCCCTCAAAGACCAAAAATTGGTGAGCTCCAGGCCAATGAGAAACCTCATCTTAAGAAACAAGGCAAGACTGAGATTATAACTTGACAATAGAGCTCTTACCTAGTATGGGGTGGGAGTGGGGAGGATACAAAGAAAACAGCTGCTAAGGAACAGCACTCATAGTTGATCTCATCTCTAAATACACAAGCACACACTCACATGCACCCATCAACACAAACACACACCCATATTGGAACAAATACAAATGATAATAAAAAAAAAGAAAATGCCAGACTAGATTTTGGTAAGCTTTCTTCAGGACATTAGCAAAACATCTAACTTGTTTACCAATGTACAAAAATAGTAAGATGTCATTAGCAATAATAATCATAATAATAATAATATTGGTGTTTAATCCCAACACTAGGAAGGCAGAGGCAGACAGATCTGAGTCTGAGAACAACCTGGTCTATCTGATCTACATAGTGATTTCAGAACATCCAGGGCTACCTGGTGAGATAGCCTGGTCTCAAAAAAAAGGTAAATAAACAAACAATTAAAGATGTCATTAGTAATGGTAATCAGGCTGGAGAGATGGTTCAGTGGTTAAGGGCATTGGCTGCTCTTCCAGAGGACCCTAGTTTAATTTCCAGCACCCATTTAGTGGTTCATAAACATCTGTAAATCCAGTTCCAGGATTCAATGTCCTCTTCTGGCCTCCATGAGCACCAGGCACACAAGAGGTACACATACATACAGGCAAAATACCCATGCAGACTCAAAAAAACATGTCATCAGGGAGTAAACAATCTACTAAAAAATGAGTACTAATTCAAGAAACATACATCAGGTAAGTGAGATGGTTTAGCAGCAGGTAAAGCTACTTGCCTCCCAAACCTGACAACCCCATGACCCACATAGTAGGAGAGAAACAACCGTTGTCTTCTGACCTCCATGAGTGCCATGACATACATGCCATACATATACATACAGAACGCATACACAAATACAACAAATAGATAAAATGGTTTTTGTTAAATAACTGCATATCACATTGTATACTAAAACCATGAGAGCCTAGGTTCACTGACTTTCTCACAAAGGTAAATCCATTAGACAAGTAAGAGCATCAGGAGGCCCCGTCACTCTAATGCCTACAAGTCTGGCTGATGAAGTAAGGGCCTTCCCAAAGCCCCACTGCTGCTACTTCCAAACTCAAAGGGACTCACGATCTTAGTTCCCCATCAAGATCCTGCTGCCGTAATTTTCTGAAATCTGCATCAAGGGCCTGGTAATTCTCCTCAGAAGTATCATAAAAGCCAAGAGCGGGCTTTTTTTCAAAAGGAATTTCGGCATTATAATCAACTCCTCTCTTCTTTTTCCTTTTCTTCTGAATTTCTATGCCAGCTGCTCGAAGCTCTCGTCTTTTCTGGAGGGCAGCAAGGCGCCTGGAGAAAAAAATGCAGAATCACTTTGAAAATCAACACTGCCAGGCAGGGATGGGTTAATCCAACAGTGTTAAGAAAACCATCTGGTTATCTGAAAAAGAAATATTTATTCAAGCCATTAGCTCACACTATTTGCTAAATTCCAGCTCTGATTTAAAAACACAACAAGGCAGAAAGGGAAAGCAGAGAAACTGTGAGTGAATGTGCACCTTCTCTCTCTTTGAATAAGAATATACTTACTAATAAATCAAGTAGCAAATGCTGAGATTTAAATTTTGAACTGCATCACAAAAAATTCATAAAACACAATTAAAATTAAATACTCGCTACTAATCAAAATTGATTAAAATAGTTTATGTACAAGGTGGACCTGGGAGGAATTAAAGGTGAATACAATCAAAATACAGTGTATGAAATTCTCAAAGAACTAATAAAATACTATTTTTAAAATTTATGTAAACTTTTAAATATTTTTTTTTCCAAGAGAGGGTTTCTCTGTAACTCTGGAGCCTGTCCTGGAACTAGCTCCTGTAAACCAGGTTGGCCTCAAACTCACAGAGATCCACCTGCCTCTGCCTCCCAAGTGCTGGGATTAAAGGTGTGCGCCACCTTTAATGGCTTATTATGTTTACTTATGTGTATGTATGTCTATGTGAGTGGATACTATGTGCACACAGTGCCCAAGGAGGCCAAAAAAGGGTGTTAGAACAAGTGATTGTGAGCTGGGAACAGAACTGTGGTCCTCTGAAAGGACAATGAGACCCTCTCAAAAAAGGGGGAGGTGTCACAGGAAGAAAACAGTCTCCAGCAAAGGTAATGAGAAAATCAAATGGTTTTCTTAAAAACAAATTTAGAGCCAGTAGGTAGTAGTGCACACCTTTAATGTCAGCACTCAGGAGGCAGAGCCAGGCAAATTTCTGAGTTTGAAGCCACCCTGGTCGACAGAGCAAGTTCTAGGACAGCAATGGTTACACAGAGAAACATTGTTTTTAAGTGGAAAAAAAAAAAGAAAAAGGCAAAAACCATAATTTAGAAAGATACATTAAGCCAGGTAGTAGTATACGCCTTTAATCCCAGCAGTCGGGAGGCAGAGGCAAGCAGATCTCTGTGAGTTCGAGGCCAGCCTGGTCTATAGAGCTAGTTCCAGGGCAGCTAGAGCTGCTACACAGAGAAATCCTGTCTCAAAAAAACAAAAAGAAAAAAAAAATACATACATACATTAAAAACATAACATTTTCCATACTTTTAAGTCACTTCTCTGACTTCAATTAAGAAAATAAACACAAGCAAGAACTTAATCAGAGACTGTTTTGCTGACACTGGCCACAATCTAATTTACCAATAAGAATTAATTAAATTTACAAAAGATGTAAGGCAAGTCTTTACATAACTTCTGGAGTATGTAACTTCTGTATAATCTTGAGAAAGCATTTTATACAAAAATTTACCCTTACATAGAAAGGTCTACAGCAGAGCCAAGTTAAATGGACAAATAGAAGCATGCAAAATTACATGCATTTCCATCAGCCATTGTAAAGAAGGACAGAAATATGAACAGTGGCAGTCAATGGAGGGTAAATTCCATTTGATTCAATTTTCCCTTTGTATTTCCCAATGATGCTATAATTTTACTGAGTTAATGAGAAAAAACATTCACAGTATTAAAGAAACAAATCACAAAGCAGCATATACACAAGAGTGACTACCAATATTAAAGCAAAAGGAACTCAATAAACACACTCCTGAAGAAAAAAAGGTCATGGCAAATATATAAACATTCAAGAAAATCTACCTAAACTTGGTGAGAAAGACAAGCAATTGAGATCATCTCCCTTCTACCCATCAGCTCCTAGAAGAGGAAACTCCACAGAGGTACAGCCAATAGCATGGCTCTCTCTCCCTGACAGCTAGCAGCCATAGGCTGTCAGTCTAGAAGAGCCAGAACAGGATGGACATCAGCATTTCTCACCCTGCCACCAGACACCCAGCTACAGAGGTTTCTCCCACTCAAACAAGAGTTCTTCCCTGGGCACACTAGCTGGGAATACAGCCCTGAGAGCTCTTTCTGCTCCAGCTTCTGGAATGAAGATTCCTAGGAGAGTGTCAAGGACTGCCTACTACCCCTGCTCCCCAACACATTCAGCTCCTTAAGCAAGAGTGTCAACCAGAAGTGTACACAGTCGGAGCCCTGGAGAAGAAGCAATACCTAAAAGCACTGACTTTATCTACAACATGAACTCCAGTTAAAGGATTATCTTTCAAAAGCAGAGGAAGCTATGGCAAACAGCAACCGGGAAAGGGAACAGATTCCATGTAGGCTGTGGGCCCCCCGTTTGATAGAGGCTGAAAGGGAGGATAGAGCTCTCCTGAAGTCAGAAGAAATCTCCAAAGGCTGATCTCAGAACTATCTCTTCAAAGGACCCCCTAACTACATCAAATCCATCGTCAGTACAATTCATAACTCCAGAACACTGCTGAAGCACTACAGCACACAGCTGGGTGCCATCAGGAAAAGGTATCGACAAGAAGCCTTCCCAGTGACTGTGGGATCCAAGACTCCCCTTCCCTGAGCATGAACAGCAACAGCAGAGCTTGCTCATCTCTCGAAGACAACAAAAGAACAGGTTTCACTAAAGTAATAAAGCTGGTCTCAAAACAAACAAACAATTAACAATAAACTGGATGGGAAAGGGGTATAGTACCCACAATATTATAAAGTTACCATATATAAAACATGAATTTTAAGAAAAATATGAAACTTGTGAAGAAATCAGACAGTTACAGGGGAACCCCAGTAAGATTAACAAATGACTATATATAAGATGTGTCTAAGGAATGATCCAATTAAGTATACATGTTAATGGATTTACAGACATCTACAATCAAAGAAAAGTCTTGAAGGATGTATTCCAAAAAGTAAATTCTTTAAATGACAGAAACAAAGACTAAACACGTTAGAGAACATTCCCAACATCATGCTAAGTGAATCTAACAAGAGCATATGCTATTGTATCAACCACATCCTAATATGAAAACATTAATAGAAGTAGAAAGAAAAGCATACTCGTGAAAATGATTTTAAGCTGTAAGAAACAGATAAGCAATTTAACATCTGAAGTAGTCTTGTACCACACTTCACACACAGGTCAGTCCTACCTGTTGCAGGACATATGCAGTGCACAGTTTACATACACACAGATGCTACAAGTAAATTAAAATCTGCACAGATGTACTTCAATCAACCAATCCTAAACAAACTTAAAAGCCTTTCACAGATACACTTACTGTATTCTTTGCCAATTCACATGAGAAAAAGGCTTTCAAAAAACTGGGTTCCCAAATAGCCTTAAACAAAAATGGCAAAGTAGTTTTCCAGTCTTACATTACTTAACCCTCACCATAAACAGAACTGGGAGGTAGCTGGAAACAGAGTGCCTCATCTTAGTTTCTGTTCATTCTTCGTGTGAGTCACACTCCCATCAATCTGATTACAGTTAAGAAATGGTCAGCTACACCAAGAAGCATCTGCCATCCCAGGCTTCAGACACTGTAAATATGAACACAGTTCTTACTACCCATCAAGTCAAGAAGTAATTTCTAGACAGCCCAGGAACCAAAAATGGCCATGTGTAGACTGCAGGGTAAGGAATTAGTCCAATAACCAAATCCCACAAGCTAACAAGCTGCACATAATAATGGTATTGTAACCAAATTTATCTTGGTTTCTGGGTAACAGAATGATATTAATTATGAATTTAACCAGAAGGAAGCAAAGAAAAGGTAGGGAAAAGCCTGAATAAAAGACAATGCCTAATGTAGTTCACACACTCTTTAAATAAAAACTTGAGAGCCTAGAATTTGGCTCAAGTCTCATTTACTCCCACTCTGCTCAACTGGGATTCCTGCCTCACACCCAGCACCTGCTCAACAGTTATCAAGGAGGGTGAGGAACTGGTAACTAACTGGCAGTCATGTAAAAGCCACCTAATGCCAAAATGCTATAATATATCAAACATAGTACGCTAGGTCAAATGCCATGCTTTATAAAGTTTTTTAAGTGTATTTTTCCTATAACTACTCTGAAATGCTTAGGAAGAATAAACAAAAGTTGTTTTTGTTTGTTCCAGAACAATAAATAAACTGAAGAGTAATAGCAAAATAGGAATTGGCCAGTTCAGAGAGTCACCACTAGAGCTGACAACCAGTTTTCCTGAGGACATGGAATGAAAAAACATGCCTTGCTTCTTCCAGCTGCTTCTCTCTTGCTTTCCTCTTAGCCTTCTTTCCTTGAGTATTAGCTAGGCGGGCTCGAGCCTCAGAAAGCATCTCAAGTTCATCTGCAAAAGTAAAGACAAGGAAACATAAATTCCTCTCCAACATCAGCAGTCAAGCACACCTGAGTGCTTACAACGACAGACAAGAACATGAATGCCCTCGCCACTGGTAAAAGATAAAGAAAACTTGTGAAATCAGAGAAAGTCAGGTTACAAATCATCCAATCACTAACTTGCTAGCTACGTAAGCCTGGTTCCATATTTACTCTGTAAATGTTTCCCTATAAAAAAAGAATAAAGCATCCTACTTCAGAGATACTGAGAAGAGCTAAGGAAAACGAAGCTATCGAGCATGCAGCAGGTATTCACACTCACTGGAAGCTCTACTATAACATCCTTATCATCAGCAAACTGCACATAACAAATAGAGAAACCCTGTAATAACTATTCATGGGGCTCTGACAACCATCCATGCAACAAGACTGTGGAGGCCTGAAAATGTGAGCCTATTTCCACCTAGACCAAAGGTCAAAGAGTCAGAACTTACCTCTAGTTCCTTCAAGGTTACTGTGTTTCTGTCTCAAAGGTCCCACCTAGGTTTAGATCAGAGAGTTCTGTTCTCTCAAGATTAACTGTGGATATAGCCTGAGACCTTCAATTGGCATGTTCATTTCCTAGCATCGTGTTAATGAAGTTTTTTGTCTTACTCCTACCTTTTGGGGTCAGGGGGGTATTTAAAGCAATTGAAAATTAAACGCAGGTGAATTTCAGTACTCACTGGAATTCCCTCCCGATACTACCCTAGATGTTTCTCCACGTTATTATTTTTATATTTTTTACTATATTCCTAAAACCTCTACCCTGGCAAGAGGTATTTTTGTCGAAGCTGGTCCCCGACACATGACAAGACTTAAGATTCCACCCACATCACTGTCCTCCTCTACTCTTCCCTCAGTAAGAACACGGGAGGGCCTGGTGCCCACAGCTTCAAGGTTTCCTAAGGTCACAAGGATGTCTACAGCCTAGTCACTAACTAGTTACCCTTGGGAACTGCTGCATTCAGACTTTTAAATCTGAAAAACTACTGTATGCCTGCAGAAAGGTGAAGTAGATAACTACTCTCCACCAGCAACAGGGGCGAATCAAGCTCAGAGAGCCTGTGTAACTGGCTGAGGTCAAACATACAGTAAACAGTAGAGGCAGATCCTCTACTCCTGACTCACTACCTCACAGAACCGCAGTGCACCTCCAACAGTGACTTGCAGTGCAGCCGTTAAGTGGAGAAGAAATCAGCCTAAAGTCAAAGAAACACTGAGGTCCAATACGCTAGTTTGTTGTCTCTCTCTCTAGAAAGAGAATGAGAAACAGGATCCTGAAAGCTCACCACTCATCTCTGGGACATCTGCCTACTATATAACTCATCAAATGAAATGAAGAAAGGGAAAATAGTATCAGCCAAAAACCCCAGTTACTCTGTAATTTTAGAAAAAGGGGAAGGTCAGACATAAATAGGGAGAAACTTAGAATAATAACCTCTGATAAAACTGGGATTCTAAAAAGTCAGGAGTTCAAGCAGGAACTACAAAGAATAAGGTAGGCCTGAGTTGTCTACAGTTAAAGAAGTGCTTCCAAGCATCCACTCACCCTCATCCATGTCAATCGGATCAGGCCGAGCTGGTTTTGTTTCTGGATTTGGATCGATCTCTCCAGGTTTTAGTTTCCGGGGGTCATCTATTGTTTCTTCTTCATTGTCCCTTTGGGCAGTTTTGTCCCTGGGCGGGGGTGGGGGGGTGGGGGGAGGTGTGGACCAAATGAGTTAATCACCGTATCACACCATTTGGTATGAGAATTACCAAGGTACTCTTTCTTTGCTAAAATAACCAATAGATGAGCTTTATGAGAAGCAGCATTTTTACTAATGCTTCACATGAATAAAGTAGCATTAAAATTCACTAATTTCAGTGAAATTCATGATGAAAACAAGCAGCCCTTACAAATGCAGAACCTTCAGACAAAAAGACATTACTGGAACAGAACAAAAACATCCTGATAAATCCTCAGCAGAGTTGGTGCCAGGTGACCCTTATGTACTCACTCATTCTCTCACTTTTCTAAGATGAGATGGCTTGAATACTTTGTAAATTAACCTTTTAAAGGGGAAACAGAAGACATACTATCCTCAACCATGTGACATTTGGAACACAGAATTCAATGACTGTAGTTTCTTTGGCTTTAATCACAGTCATAATTAAGCTGCAAGTGCTGTTAAGTTTGTTCAACACATAATACATGTACATATTCTTCAAGATGCTCTAAGAGGTCCACTTACAGGAGGAACTCATAGTGTTCCAAGCACTGGGCTGCTGTTCTTCCAATGATTGGCGCGATGGTCCGCCATTGCGTTGGCATCAGCTTGGCCAAGTGCAGGAGTTTTTCCTCCTCTTCTCTAGACCATTCAGTTTTTTTAATACTTGGGTCCAGCCATTCATACCTATTAGAGACAACATTCCAAACTAAATTAGTCGGTTACCCAGACTAAATCTCCAGTTTGCACATTAGATGTACTGACTGTTAAAATCACATGCTCTCATCCTTCAGTTACTAACACTAGTCTTTCTGACAAGAGACTATTCACTGTAAAGTTAAGCTTACTCATCCTCCCCTCTTCACATTACAGTGTATTTTACACATGTAAAATTAGTAATACTTAAAAATCTAATTTGATTGAAATGCAATCATACATCTTCTTTTCCAACTAGTACTTCTCTTTATTTGTTCTTAACTTTCTCCTGTTTGTTTTTTGGAGGTTTCTCTGTGTAGCCCCAGATGTCCTGAAACTCACTCTGTAGACCAGGCTGGTTTTGAACTCAAGATCTGCCTGCCTCTGCCTCCCACATTAGGATTAATGGCTTCTACCGCCACACCCTGAATTTGTTCTTTTCCGGAAGTTCTGAAATTATCTAGAAAAAAGCAGTACTTTGTACTTTCTATGTCTGAGTCTCATAATACCTTCCCTACTTCTCTAAGCATCTGGCTTAAACACTCAATGTTTCAGCACTGTATGCTTTCATCTGCTGTACTTTTAAATTTAAAGTAACACTACTACATCCTCCAACTTCTACTGTCCGCTCCATCTGCCTTGTCTATCACGTGGTTAGCTGGATGAGCGTCTATCCAAGTTTCTAAGTCCTCTACACCACTGGGGCTGGAGCTGGAATGGAGCTGAAAGCCACTGAGAAAAGGGAATCAAATTATTGAAACCTGAGAACCACTTTCCTTCTGCTCTGCACCTGACCCTTCCCACCATCCAGAAGCCTGAGAAATGGGGTCACTTCATACAACTCAAACTACATTCCTCGAAGAATGCACGCTACAGTTGGGGCCTATTCATTCAAGCCCAGAACACATACTGGTGTCCACTACTCTGTGACTTAATAAGGTGACACCACAGGTGAAATGCTGGCATCTGTTGCATTTAGTGTAGCAAATATGCAATACTGCAACCTTATTACAAGGAAACCAATCGCGACCTGACCTAGAAAGTCAAGCATTGTTGTATTATTTCTTTGGGAAAGCAAGTCCTAAAACAGCCATTTATAAACTTTCAGAACACAGCTCACTCACTGAGCTGAGGTCCAGCTATCTCTTTTATAAGATTTTGTATTTTGTCTCACAAGGCATTCTCAAATAAATACACAAACTCACTTAGACAGGGCTTCACAACCCATCAGTTAGTACTAAGTATTACTATGCTAAACTGTGAGAAAACAGACAAGGTAAAAGGGAGAAAAAAATGGTTTGTTTAAGACCACATAGTAAGCCCATCTCTCTCCATACTTCCCTCTCTATCACAGTTCTTGCTCTTCACAGGGATGTTTCAAAGAGACCTTTCATTCCTCACACTCAGGACCCTGTTGGTTTCCACTTACTGGCTGGTACATACCATCTGGCTTTGCACTGTTTTGCTGATTTCCTATGCAGCAACGAGGCAATCCTAGACCACTGGTTTTTCCCATATTTCATTACCGCTGCTTTCAGGATTTCATCCTAAAAGAGTTGTCAAAGAGTACATTCAGTCACAAGCCTCCAAATGAGAACAGACAAAATTTAAATTAACTCCTACAGATTTCCTATAGAGATACACACAATCGTTTAGAAAGGGGGGGGCGTGAAAACTTCATTAACAGTTAATGATAAATAGCATAAAAGAATCAGAAGGAGATGACTGGAGAGCTAGCTCAGTGGTTAAAAGCATGCACTGTTCTTTGCAGGAGACCTGACGTCAGGCAGCTTACCAGCTCCAGCTCTGAGGACCCAAAGCCTCGAGCCCCTGAAGGCAGCTGTACTCATGTGAACATGCCCATACACACACACGTACTCATGTGAACATGCCCATACACACACACATGTACTCATGCGAACATGCCCATACACACACGTGTACTCATGCGAACATGCCCATACACACACGTACTCATGTGAACATGCCCATACACACACACATGTACTCATGTGAACATGCCCATACACACACACATGTACTCATGTGAACATGCCCATACACACACACACTTTTTTAAAAAATGAAAATAATCTTTTGTGGAGGCCTGAAAATGTGAGCCTATTTCCACCTGAACCAAAAGGTACTCTTTTGGGGTCAGGGTATTTAAAGCAATTGGAAATTAAACACAGGCAAATTTCAGTACTCACTGGAATTCCCTCCCGATACAATCCTATATGATTCTCCGTTTTATTATGTTCATTAGCGTCTTTATATTCTTTACTATATTTCTAAATCCCCACACCTCTACCCTGGCGAGAGTTATTTTTGTTGAGGCTGGCCCCCAACAATCTTTGTTTTTTAAGAAGAAAAAAAATCCTTTGAAGGACATTTTACTTGCCCCTTCAATAAATTGGAAGTAGGAAAAGTCAGTGCTGAAAACACTACTTTATGACAGACTCACAGAGATTACCTATCAGTGTGCACCTGTCATTCTCTTCACAAAGGTAAAGTTCGCATATGTATTTACTCAAAAAAAGAAAAGTTTTCTGAATATCTACCTTGAACCAGGTTTTGAGTACTCCGGGAAAGAGAACCAAAGATGTCTTATCCAGGCCTCAAGAAGCAACCTAGATTGTGATTCAACATGACATTTCCTCTCCAGCACCCTACTTACCACAACAGCCCAGGAATGCACGGCTCCCTCTACCTCAGTCAGTTCTCCCTGCATACTCCAATCTCCAAATGCTCTTTCACCAGGGTACCCAAAACACATCCCAAACCAGGACAACCTGCCAGGCGAACTCAGACACCAGAGCTCACACAGTCATAATGAATGCAGCTGAGCACTTTACTGTCAGATTTTTCCACAAGGAACTTGAATTGCAAGCCTTGTACTTGAGCCTCTCCACTCCATCTTCTCATTACTAGTTGGGAGAAGGCTCACCTGGTATGCATGAAGTCCTGGGTTAGAGTCCCAAAAGACTATGCATGGTGGTACACACTTGTAATCGTAGCACTGGAGGTAGAGGCAGGAGGATCAGACATTAAAAGGGTTCTCCTCATCTACATACCAAGTTCAAAGCCACTCTGGGCTCCATGAAACTATAGCTCCAAAACACACACACCTGAAAGGTTTTGACCAACAAAGAGGAATCCTGCTGTTACTTGACTTTGTGATTCTGCTTCTGTCATCTCTTCTTTAAATTGACTCAATGCAAGCAAGTCCCTTCTCAGTGCCTTCATTTATGACTTTAATGAAGTTTTTCTATACTTCCAACCAACGTATATATGGGAGGTACCTATCCCACAAGACTGATTCCCAAACATCACCAAGCAACCTTCTTCACACTAATTCTACAATACCAAAGTCTGGTCCTCTTGCAGTGATGTCTGATGAGGACAACAACAACCCGTTTTTACTGAAAATCTACTAATGGGCCAAGCTGTGTTCTCAATATTTCAAACTACTAACTCATTGCAAGAGGTAAACAGTGTTATTTGATTTATTAAAAAAAAAATGAGTAAACTGGGGCCGGGCGTTGGTGGTGTACACCTTTAATCCCAGCACTCGGAAGGCAGAGGCAGGAGGATCTCTGTAAGTTTGAGGTCAGCCTGGTCTACAAAAGCTAGTTCCAGGACAGCTAGGGCTGTTAACACAGAGAAACCCTGTCTTGAAGAAAAAAAAAAAAACTGAGTAAACTGAGACTTAGAGAAGCTAAACTCCACAGAAGTGCTTGCAAAAACAAAGTAAGCTGTAGCAAATGAAAATGGGTGCCTGGAACTAGCTCTTGTAGACCAGGCTGGCCTCGAACTCACAAAGATTTGCCTGCCCCTGCCTCCCAAGTGCTGGGATTACAAGGCGTGTGCCACCACTGCCTGGGGACATCTAACTCCTAACAGGACCAAGTGTTCTGAGCTAAGTTTGGAGGATGGTCAGAAAGATGGCAAGCAATAGGAAGATATCTCAATAAGGCACAGACAAAGGGTAATCATACATTCAGTGCATTTGATCAAATGCACGAAAACTTAATTTCTATTTTACTTCCTTTCTTCTCCCGTTCGGCTCACCGTGGCATGATCTACTACATTTCTGGAGCAAATACGTAGTTTGTCCTAACCGGCTCCTATTCCGGCAAGGGCGCTGCAAGGTAAGAGACCTTGGTGTCTGCAGAGTACGCCCCTGTATCAGAGAAGCAGAGAGGTGCAGGCGTAAACGCGCCGCCTGCTCCACTGTAAGGAAGTCAATGAAAAACAAAAGTTGCGGCCAAAGCGACTTCTATCAGAGCGAAGTACCGGGTACGAGCCAAGAAGGAAAGGAGCTGGAGAAAAACTACGCTCCCGCAAAGGTCCAGTCTAGGCAGCCACGGGGTCCCAGGGGAGAGTGAGGGGGCGCGTCCCTAACTGAACAAGTAAGTGTTCAAGGGCCTAGCAGATGCCAGGCGGCGAGCGCGGGGCGACAAGTCGCGACCTCGCCCCCACCCCCGAGGTGCGCAGGTGAGGCGCGGCCGCACCCACGCAGGGCAAGGATCCCCGGGGGCCCGCACAGTTGCGGTGCCCCACGGAGACCCCGCGGGACAGTCACGGCGCCCCGGACCTCCCCGCGCGTGCGCACACGCTACCGGACCCGGCTGAGGGCAGCGGACGGCGGGAAAAGATGCCCTACCTCGGTATTCCTCCAAACGCCTCCTTTGATCATAATCCGAGGCATCTTGGCGGCGGAGTGTCCGGGCAGGCGGCCGAGAGGAGCTTCGAGAAAGTAGTAACGGCGCTTCGGTCACGGGACGCAAAGAGGCCACTTCCTCCAAGAGCGACCTTCGGCTTTGAAGAGGTCTGCGCAGGCGCGGCTGGGGCAGCCCGGTAAATCTCGCGAGATCTCAATGGCCGAAGGGAAAAGACGCGGCTTGTTTGGAACCTTAAGACTGACGGAAAATCATCACACCGCTGGGGCCAAAGCGCCCGACGTCGCGCGCAGGTCCGAGACAGGTTGGAGGAAAACAAAACTCTCGCGAGATGACAGAGGTGGCACTTGGCTGGGAGCGCAGTGACGGGATTGGTCCTGGCATCACGCGGGGGCGGCAAGTGGGAATGTCAGGGGCGTGGCGTTCCCGCCCCGGGTGGAGCCGAAGAGAGCGTGGTTAAGTTGTTTAACGGAGCGCGGGCCGTGCCGGGCGTTTCTGCGATCCTCACCGGTCCTTCGCGGGATCCTCAGGGAAGCGCAGCCAGCAGGGACGAGCGCTGGGTGCGGGACCGCTTGCTTCCGTGAGATCGTCCATCTGAGCGACGTGACTGCTCCCCCAAAACGTCCCTCGCTCTTCCTGGAAGGGCCACGCATACTTCGGCGCAGCCCCCGAGGAGCTCAGAAGATGGCCTAGAACCCCACGGGAATGTCACGCCCTGCGTCTTTCACTCGTCGCTCGCCGTAGGGGCTCTGTGGAGCAAGCTCGGTCAGTTGCCCGACTCTTGCCCCTGCAGTCTGGGGCGGCGGCGGCTGAAGAGTGGGACGAAGGAATCGCTTGTTCGTAAATTCAGAGCCCAGCTGCGAGTCAGCAGAACCTCGGTAAGGTGTAAATTGTCAAACCCTCTGCCGTCTCCTCTCCCTGTTCCCCACGCAGACTTCTTCACTATTCCAGAGCAGTTATTTGACGCCACCCCAGGTCGCTAGGGAAAAACAGTAGCTCTTGTTTTGCTTCTTTGTACTTCCGTTTGCCTCTTCGAGAAGACATGACGAATTTCCTGATTCGATTTGTTATTTTTTTTTTCCTTGAAATAAGAAATTGTATCAAATGTAAAAAAGCAGTGCTTTCTGTTGTAAGGGGGGTAATGTATTAGGCTACACATGGATTTAGCCAGCTACAGTTCCATTTCACTCAGCTCTGTCAACTGGCAGTATGGCGGGTGAAAAGCGTTTTCTGCCTCTGGGACTCTATTTGCAGTGCTTCCTTGTAGAAATGTGTAACCCTTCGCTCCTACCCACCGTGCCAGCAACACATCTCTCAGTTATCACACCCAAAGGCACGCATGCATGCGCATATGCACACCAGTTGGCTGAGCATATCAAAGCAGAGCTAAAGACACCTCCCTGGGAATTTTTACACACTGACCAAAAGAGGTCAGTGTGCCTGCTGGCCTATGAATCTCCAACCTCCCATTAGAGATTGTGGACTGCCTGTGTTTTGAACTATAGAGACAAAGATGGGAAGAAAGTGCATCACAGATACAGTGAAAAACAACCAAAACACAAACTCTAAAGACTTAGAAGTAGGTTCTGGCCTCAACATGGTCCCTGGATCGAGATCATTCTCAAGTCGAAGTTGCTTCCACCGTCCCCTTTTGGATTTGACCACTGGAGTTAGGTATCCAATATTTGCAAGCAAGATCCCTTAATAAATCCACAGTTGGGTCAGTCCACTCCCAGAGCACTGGAGTAGAATATTCCAGAGGTCCATGGTGGTGGCTTCTTTCACTCAGGACCACTTCCATACCATCGGTCATCTTTCTGCCAACTTGAAAAGGGTGCCTCTCCCATAAGACATGTTAATGTCACCTGCTAGTCAGTTATCTCAGAGGATTGGTGTTTTGAGAGCAAGACTCTCTTCTGCAACCAGATCTACCATGTCTGTGGTGAGAATCTGAATGAGATATACCAACACTGCCCCTTTTATTGTGTGAACTGGGCCTCCAAGTGATATGCTTGCCCCTTCTGAGCACAGAAGCCCTGTCAGCTGTCCTTGAACACCTGTGAACACATAGACTCTGTGCCCCCTCAGTATTCCAAAGATGGAAAGTCTGGAATCACCTGAGATCAGAGCCCCACGTCCAGAAACACCACACATAAATCTGCTATTCTCACAGTACCACTCCAGCCTCATCAGTCAGAATGAGATCCCAAAAAGGGTTCCTCCAGCACAGGGACTGTCACCATCAAGTAGCCAGACTGTTATCACTGTGAACCTTCAGCAAAGCAAGTGGCCACTTCTAAAGAGAGCCTAAAGAGAATGGCTCCACATCTTATCCAACATATTTTCCTCAAAATGTCCCTCAGAAAATCAGTCACATGGAAAACTCCATAAATATGTTTCAGGATTTCACTTAAAAAAAAAAAACAGCATTCCCCACCCTCCACTTTATCAAAATTAAAGCCAATAACAAAAGCTGTACATGTGAACATGTACATTTCATTTGGAAATACTGTAGAGTCTTCACACATATGATCAAGTTAAGATGAGATCATACTGGTGTGGACCTAACTCTAGCCAGTGATCAGAGTCCTCACCAGAAAAGTGGCATGCATGTCTAATTCTTATCCCATTCACCAAATTTTCTCTTATTACATTGTGATTTTAAGGTTTTTTTAAGTGGCATGGGGGAATTTGCCCTAAAACAATTTACTTAAGCCAGGCACTGGTGGTGCACGCCTTTAATCCCAGCACTCAGGATGTAGAGGCAGGTGGATCTCTGTGAGTTCAAGGCCAGCCTGGTCTACAGAGCAAGTTCCAGGATAGCTTAAAGCTGTTACACAAAGAAAACCTGTCTCAAAAAAAAAAATACAATTTAGTTATGCACCAGAACACACACATATGAAGAAGTTCATTGGAGTGATTCTTGCAGCTATCATAGCTGCCACAGTTACCACTCCAGCTGTTCCAGTGGCCTTAACTCCTTCTAGCCAAAGCATAGCAACTGTAAATTTCTATTTTCAGAATAAACACTTTAAGGTGGTGTTTAGTAACTGACTGAACCCTTCTATGATTTTCAGGACTGTGATGGCTATTCTTGGTTATCAACTTGACTGTATCTGGAATGAACTATAATCCAGAAATGGAGGACAGACCTATAAGAGATTTTCTACTTGGTTTGAAATGAATGAATCTACTTCTAGTCCAGCCCTTTGAGGTAGGAAGAAACACAACTTTGACCTAGATCTTGAGGCTGGAAGACACAGGCCTTTAATTCAGATCTTGAGGTGGGAAGGCACACCTTTAATCTGGGCCACACATTCTGCTGGAAGTCTGTATGAGGACATAGAGGAAGGAAGCTTTTGCTGTTTGCCTGCTTACTCTCGCCTAGCCCATCCGTTCTCTCACTGGCATTGGAGCATACTTCTTTGGGATTCCAGCATATGCAGAAGAGCAGCTGAGACACCCAGCCTTGTAGGTGTCTACTACTGAATTTGGACTGTCTGTTCACAGCTAGTCACTGTTGGAGTCGCTGGACTGCAGCCTGTAAGTCATTCAGAGAGAAAGAGAGAGAGAGAGATTCGTTCTTTAAGTTCTGTGACTCTAGAGAATCCTGACTAGTACAGATTTTAGTGCCAGCAGTGGTTCTAGAGAAAGAGAAGGATAAAGATGAATCTTTTAAGTATCTGGAATAGGCTTTCCAATTCACCAGCACCTTCAGCTACAGCCACTCCTTCTCCTGGGATCTTGGAGAATGCTGAAAGCCCATGGTGCGAACTATATTACAAACTTAAAGAGATAGAAGCATTTGATTATCCTGATTCACCAATTGTAAGCGACAGTGGATTTGGCAACCTTGTATATGCAACTTTTGACAGTTTGGGGGAAAATAGGGAAAATAATGCTGCTGGTTGGTTTCTCTTACTATCTCTGGATAAACTGATAAAGGATAGGAATGAGCTCCGTGATAAAATTAACCAACTTCAGAAAATGAAGAAGGATAACAAAGAACTTAGTGACAAAAATGACCAGCTCCAGATACGAATAAATAGTCTAAAGGTTTCTAAGTGTGCCCTGGAAGAGAATTTTCTTGCCAGCAGCCACAGAGCTCGAGTTGTGGAAAATCAAACTGAAGCCCTCATTATAAGGTTGGCTGAACTACAGCGAAAATCCACGTCTCAGCCTCAGAGGGTGTCAGCGGTTAAAGTAAGGGCATTAGTTGGTAAAGAGTGGGATCCTGTAACTTGGGATGGGGATGTGTGGGAGGACCCTATTAAAGCTGAGAACTTTGAACCCTCAGATTCTCAAGGGCTTATCTCACCTCAGGAAATAGTACCCTCGGCCCCACCCCTTGAAATACTGCCTTCTTCACCTTTCACTGAGGAAATTAATCCGTCATTGACGGCTAAACCAGCAGTGGCTTTCTCTGAAGGAGATGCCAGTCAAGGCAATACTGATGCCCCTCAGAGCCCACCAATAGTTGCCTCTATATCTATAACTGGACCTAAAACAAAACAGGCTCCTAGAGGGGAGGTAGAAAATGTAGTCCGTGAGGAGGTGCACTACACTACTAAGGAGCTTAATGTGTTTGCTAATTCGTTTAAGCAGAAGTCTGGGGAATATGTGTGGGAATGGGTTTTAAGGGTGTGGGATACTGGTGGAAGGAACATAAAACTAGATCAGGCTGAGTTTATTGACATGGGCCCTCTGAGTAGAGACTGTAGGTTTAATATGGAAGCTCGCAAAGTTAAAAAGGGGGTCAAAAGTTTGTTTGAATGGTTGGTTGAAGCATTCATCAAAAGATGGCCTACTGAAAAGGAGTTGGAGATGCCTGATCTCCCCTGGCTTAATGTTGATGAAGGGATTTTAAGGCTCAGGGAAATTGCAATGCTAGAGTGGGTGTATTGTGTAAAATCTAATCCTTCTCAATGGGAGGGTCCAGAAGACATGCCCTTCACTAGTCCTATAAGGCGCAAAATGGTGAGAGGGGCACCAGCACATTTGAAAAGCTTTGTGGTTGCCCTGTTCCTCGTGCCAAACCTTAGGATTGGAGATGCTGCTGCTCAGTTGGATGAATTAAATGCAATGGGTTTAATTGAGCCCCAAGGTAGCAGGGACCAGGTGGCAGCACTGAATTGCCCAAAGCACAATGATCATGATTATCATATCGGCAGCATAGAAAAAACAATGTTCATAATGGCCTAACCAGTAATGGTCAGCACAGACAAAATGAATTTTATTTTGGCATGACTTGTATGGACCTTTGGTACTGACTAATCAATCATGGTGTTTCCAGACATGACATCAATAAGAAGCCTACTGCATTTCTCAAACAAATGAATTTTTTTGAAAGGCTATACTGAACCTTGACAAAAGACAGTCTTGGCCAGTGAATCAATTTCCAGACGTGAGTCAGTTTGCAGACCGAGAACCTCTTAAATAAAAGGATGGCCAGGTTCCCCTAAGGAAAGACCCTGATAAGATAGCTAAAAGCTTTACAGTTAGTCTTTCTCCAGGCCTCCCTGCAAAAGACCCATGGCCTTTTCCAAGGGCAACTGTACACTGAGGGAAAGGAAACAATCAGACTTTCCAGGGTCTATTTGATGCTGGTCCTGAATTGACGTTGATTCCAGGAGATCCCAAGAAATACTGGCCCTCCAGTTAAAGTAGGGGCTAATAGAGGCCAGGTGATTAATGGAATTTTAGCTGAAGTCCAACTCACAGTAGGTCCCCAAAATCATCTTCCAGTTATTTCCCCAGTACCAGAACATGTAATTGGGATAGATATACTTAGAAGTTAGTACAAATCTCACATTGGTTTCCTGACCTATGGCGTGAGGGCTATTATGATTAGAAAGACTAAATGGAAGCCTTTAGAATTGCAGAGGCAACTGCCAAAGAAAATAGTGACTCAGGAACAGTAACACATCCCTAGAGGACCTGCAGAAACTAGTGCCACCATCAAGGATGTGAAAGATGCAGGGGCGGTGGTTCCCACCACATCTCCATTTAACCCTCCTATCTAGCCAGTGCGGAAGACAGATATGAGTTACCATGTAAGTGCTCACCAAAAGGTGACTTCACCTGAGGAGGAGTTCAGTAATCAAGTAAGTAGTAAGACCCATTCTCTGGACACTTAGCTTCTTTGCCCAGCCATTCCTGCCATTGCCCAGTGGGCCCATGAACCAAGCGGCCATGATGTCAGAGATGGGAGTTGTGCATGGGCTCAACATGGACTTCCACGCACCAAGGCTGATCTGGCTACAGCTGCTGCTGAGTGCCAGATATGCCAATAACAGAGCCCGCAGATATGGCACCATTCCCCAGGATGAGCAGCCAGCCTACCTGGTGATAGGTTGACTACATTGGACCACTTCCTCTGTGGAAAGGACAACACTTTGCCCTCATGGGAGTAGATACTTATTCTAGTTATGAATTTGCCTTTCCTACACATAGTGCTTCTGCCAAAATACCACCTGTGGACTTAGAGAATGCCTGATCCACCGACATGGTAGGCCACACAGTATTGCTTCATCAGGGAACTCACTTCACAGCCAGAAAAATGCAATAGTGGGCCCATGATCATGGAATCCACTGGATTTAGCATGTTCCCCACCATCCTGAAACAACCGGCCTGATAGATGGAATAACGTTTTGAAAACACAGTTACAGTGCCAATTAGGTGGCAGCAGCCTGGAGGACTGGGACAGGGTTCTCCAAAAGGCAATATATGCTTTGAATCAACATCTGTATATGGTACAGTTTCTCCCATAGCGAGGATTCATGGATCTAGGGATCAAGAGGTAGAAAAGGGAATAATTCCACTTAGTATCACCACTAGTGACCCACTAGGAAAAATTTTGCTTCCTGTTCCCGTGACCCTAAGTTCTGCTGACCTAGAAGTTTTGGTTCCAGAGGGAAGAGTACTCCTGCCAGGAGCCATAACAGACATTCCATTGTTTTGGAAGCTCAACTTCCTTCTGGTCACTTTGTGCTTCTAATGCCCTTAAACCAACAGGCTAAGAAAGGAGTAACAGTGTTAGGACGGTGATTGATCCAAATTACCAAAGGGAAATTGGATTGCCTCTCTACAATGGAGGTAAGAAGGATTCTATCTGAAGTACAGGAGATCCATTAGGGCAGCTCTTGGAGCCACCATGTCCTGTGATTAAAGTCAATGGGAAACTTACAACAGCCTCATCCAGGCAGAATGACAAGGGGCACAGACTCATCAGGAATGAAGGTATGGGTCTCTCCTCCAGAAAAAGAACCAAGACTTGCTGATGTGCTTGCCAAGGGTGGAGGAAATACAGAATGGGTAGGAGAGGAAGGTAGTTATAAATACCAGCCAAGGCCATGTGACCAGTTGCAAAAAACAAGGATTATAGTTGACATGAGTATTTCTGCTGTATTTTGTTAACACATGTACAGATATTTGTGTTTTCTTTCAATTCCTTATATGTTGCAACATCAATTAAAAGAACACTAATAGGATGTTCCCCAAGGGACCTTGCCACATATTCTAAATTTATAATGTGTTTGTATTATATGAGGGATAGTTATATCATGTTAGGTGTAATTATGACCTGGTTAAATATATAATAAATGTGTTTGTGATTGTACATGAGATAGTTATAATGATTAGGCATATTATGACCTGGTTGGGTTGTTTTGTTTTGTTTTTTTTTCCGAGACAGGGTTTCTCTGTGGCTTTGGAGCCTGTCCTGGAACTAGCTCTTGTAGACCAGGCTGGTCTCGAACTCACAGAGATCCGCCTGCCTCTGCCTCCTGAGTGCTGGGATTAAAGGCGCGCGCTACCACAGCTCAGCTGACCTGGTTGTTTTAATTTGGAAATTAATCATGACATAAGATATGATTGTGTGTCACGTTAACAAGAGGTGGACTTGTAATGGCTATTCTTGGTTGTCAACTTGACTATATATGGAATGAACTACAATCTTGAAGTGGAGGGCACACCTGTGAGAGATTTTCTGCTTAGTTTGAAGTGGATGAGTACACTTCGCATCCAAACCTTTGATGTAGGAATCCACACCTCTGATCCGGATCTTTAATCTGGGCCACACCTTCTGGAAATCTATATAAGGACATAGAGGAAGGAAGCTTTTGCTGTTTGCCTGCTTACCCTCACCTAGCCCATCCGTTCTCTCACTGGCATTGGAGCATACTTCTTTGGGATTCCAGAGTATGCAGAAGAGCAGCTGAGACACCCAGCCTTGTAGGACTGAGCAACTACTAAATTTGGACTGTCTGTTCACAGCTAGTCACTGTTGGAGTCGCTGGACTGCAGCCTGTAAGTCATTCCAATAAATCCCCTTTCTATAGAGAGAGATTCATTCCATGAGCTCTCTGACTCTAGAGAACCGTGACTATTAATACACAAGGACTAAATCTCAAGGTGTGATCTTTTACAGAGGTAGCCATTCTGATTGTCTTCCTTCTCAGAGTCTTATCGTGCCTTTGCTAATGTTTCAAAAGGAACCGTGAAGGAAGTGGTGCAGATTCAGGCTGGCCCTACAGTGCACCATTTGTTGACCAGTTCTTCACCAGTGACCATCTAAATCAACATGTTTTTTCTTTAATAAAATAAAAAGGAGGAACTGTGGCAATGCATTGATTAAAAATAGGTCTTATATTCTAAGAGAATGGAACTTTTGCTGGACCTCACAGCCAGAGTTAGTAAGACACCTTGAGGTCACTTGAGACTGCTGTCCTACTATGCTCAGCCTATTTGTTTACTCTGCCTTTAAGAGAACAGTGTAAAAGCCAACTTTACTTACCTTGAATTTCCCATGTAATCAACTTTTTTTGTTATGTTATTTGGTTTTAGTTTGGGACGGGTTGTTTTTGAGACTGGGTTTTTATGTAGTCCTGACTGTCCTGGAACTTGCTATGTAGACCACACTGGCCTCCAGTTCACAGAGATCCTCCTGCCTCTGCCTCCCAAATAGTGGGATTAAGGTGTGTACCACCATGTCCAGCCCATATGATCAACTTTTACAGATTCAGCTAATGCATAGCTGTAGTCTTGAGTTATCTACTCTTCCATGCTGCTGACCCAAGAATCATGCATGTCTGTTTATATATGTGTTGTGATATTCATTTGCTGGAAATAGCTGATAGGCTGAAAGGAATCTTACAAAATGAGTATCTACAAATGTTGAAGACAATATTCAGATATTGCTTGATAAAAGAGAAAAGGTGGTGGCATGGGTTACCGCATAAACAGTCTGTGAAGAATGAGGCATCAGTGGAGGGTGATGGTTCAGAGACAAAGAGAGCACCTAGTTTTGCCAGCAAACAACAAAGCAGTGGTTCTCAACCTTCCTGAGGCTGTGACACTTTAACACAGCTCCTCATGCTATGGTGACCCCAAACATAACATTGTTTCTGTTGCTACTTCATAACTGTGATTTTGCTGTTATGAATCATAATGTAAATATCTGTCTTCTGATGGTCTTAGGTAACCCCAAAGCGTGGTGACCCACAGGTTGAGAACTGCTGCACTAGCGGTGAGAGAGATGAAATGTTCTCTTCCCTGAAGAGCTGGTCCAAGAGGGACCCAACCCTGTGAACAGCTTGTTTTCTGGCACCTGCTTCTGAAGTCAGGAGAGAATCCATTTCTCTTTTTTAAAAAAAAAAATTTTTTTAGCACATATGGGTGTTTTGCCTGCATCTTTGTCTGTGCACATTTCTGCAGTACCTGAGAAGGCCAGATGACAGCTTTGGATCCCCTAGAACTGAAGCTGCACACTGTTGTGAGCCACCATGTGGGTGCTGGGACCCGAACCTGGATCTTCCAGAAGATAAGTCAGTGCTTGTAACAGCTGAGTCATTTCTCCAGCCCAGAATCTACTTTTTTTATGCAATGGCAGCTCTAAAAGATAATGCACTTTTCTTTTTCCTTTTTAGATTTATACTTTATTTGATGCAAATGGATAATTTGCAGGCATGTTGGATGCCCTGAAACTGAATTACAAATGGTTGTAGCTCACAAACACAGGTCCTCTATAGGAACAGTATATACTCTTAACTGCTGAGCCATCTCCCCAGCCCCTCTTTGGTTTTTTTTTGTTTTTGTTTTTGTTTTTTTAATGAAGTTCCAAGTTGGCCAGGCGGTGGTGGGGCACGCCTTTAATCCCAGCACTCTTGGGAGGCAGAGGCAGGTGGATCTCTATGAGTTCGAGGCCAGCCTGGTCTACAAGAGCTAGTTCCAGGACAGGCTCCAAAGCTACAAAGAAACCCTGTCTCGAAAAACCAAAAAGAAAAAAAAAAGTTCCAAGTTGCTCTGACATAGAACCCCTTTTTCACATAATACCTATTGACATGCAAGACACATAATTTGGAAGAGTCTGACTCCAGAAAGACAGTAGTGGTCTGCCTAACTTACAAAGTGAAGTTTAGGCTACATCATTCTCCATTTTGCCACCATAACCACCTTCTGGAACTGGATCTGACTGAATTGACATTTGCTTACCTGAGGAAAATACTTAAAATATCAATTTCTATCTTGCCTGCTTTGTTTTTTTTTTGTTGTTGTTGTTTTGTTTTGTTTTTTTTACTATTTTCATTTGTATTTATTACTGGGGAGGAGTGTTGCAAGCCACAGCATACATTTGGAGGTCAGAAGAGAACTTCCAGGAGTTGGTTCTTCCCTTCTACCATGTCTCCCAGAGATCAAATTCATGTCACTGGGCTTGTGCAGTGAGTGCTTTTACTGTTGAACCATGTTGTCAGCTCTCACCTATCTTTTAACACCAAGAGACTACACAGAAAAAGGCTAAAATTAGGGATGAAAGTCAACAGTAACATCAAGGTATAGTTGGGAAGAGTTAGTTACCACCCATGGTCCTCATAATCTCCCTCAAATAAATGTACCCAATTTAAGACAAGCTCTCTAGCTCCACCCTCAACCCCCAGATTGGCATTCCTAGACCCCTCTTCTCATTTGTTCATTAGCCATCACTGGGAAAACTGGTGTTCTGGTATCTTTACTACAAAATGAATCGCATGCACCCTACCATAGTAATTAATACCATATTACAAAACATTCTTTAAGATTTATTTATGTGTATGTGTGCGTGAATATGTATGCAACACATGTGAGGATATCCGATGAGGCCAGAAGAAGGTTTCAGAGCCCCTGATGCCGGAGTTACAGGGAGTTGTGAGCCTCCCGACTTGGGTGCTGAGAACTGAACTTGTTTCTCCTGGAAGAGCAGCAAGCACCCTTAACTGTGGAGCCATCTCCCCAGTCCCTGCAAAACAGTCTTAGTCACCTAATCTGGCTTGAGTTTCAGCTGCCAGCACTTCTTTTGTGGTGGATCCAATTGTGGTTTTTAATTTTTTTTTTCCCCAGGAATTCATCTTTGTGGGTCTCATTTCTTTTTTTTTTTTAAAGATTTATTATGTATACAACATTCTGCCTCCATGTATGACCACACACTAGACGAGGGCGCCAGATCTCATTATAGATGGTTGTGAGCCACCATGTGGTTGCTGGGAATTGAACTCAGGACCTCTGGAAGAGCAGCCAGTGCTCTTAACCACTGAGCCATCTCTCCAGCCCATGGGTCTCATTTCTAGAGAGTTACCTGTACCCTGAGGTCGGACAGTGTTCCCAAGGAGCATTTGCTTTTCCTCAGGCCCCAGGAACTCAAGAGTCATTTGAATTCATTGCTCTGTTTGGGACCAGTATCCCAATCTGGTCATTAAAACTAGACCCTGAGTCCACCTGTCTCACAGAGTTTTTTTTTTTCACATGCATGTGTTTATTCCCCAGACTTTTATGCCGACTACATCACAGGCCCTTTCATCAGTATGTGTCGGGGCATCTAAAGCCAGTTTTCCTGATATCTGTTGCAAAATATTTGTCTAATTATATAAAGATGTGTTGCTGTTTTACCTTGTCTGCCTAAGGTACCTGATTGGTCTAATAAAAGCTGAATGGCCAATAGCAAGGGAGGTGGTATAGGCAGAAATTCCTGGCAGGGAGAATAAGTACAAAGAGGAATTTAGGCTTGGGGGAGAAAGAAAGGGAGAAAGAAAAAGGACACCAGGAAGACACCAAGGGCCGGACAGATGCTGAGGAAGCAGGAAAGTAGGACACACAGAAGGAAAGAAAGGGAAAAAGTCTGGAGGAAAAACAGATGAAGAGAAACTGATTAAATTAAGTTAAAAAGAGCTAGTGGGGCAGCCTAAGCTAAGGCCAAGCACTCAGAATTAATAAGTCTCTGTGTCTTTCTTTGGAAGCTGGTTAGCGACCCAAAGAAAAATCCATCTACAGATATTGACCTCCTCCTGGAAAACCTGTAGTTCCACATGAATTTCTTATTTGAGGAAACAGTACCAAACTGATATGTATGGGAATATAAGAAGCTTACTGAATAATGGGCAGATAGGGGTTGAAATTTGGTTTACAAACAGTTTACTTGTACATCCCCCATTTGTGCTCATTGAGAGGGGAGTGTGTTTTGTTTTCTGATTATACAATGGTGCCATATGGGCTACAAGGGGCCCTATCTTCCTATGACCACTTTTTTCCTCTCCTCATCGACAGCTACATCATCCCAAAGGCTCCTTAGTCCCTCCATATCCCATGTCCCCTCCCTTATGGTTAAAGGAAGCTGATGAATCTGGATAATAAGAATGCAGAATTCTGAGTTCTATTTGAAATCCCATCAAAGAAGAATTCATTTTAGTGCAACTAAGCCCTGGCCATCCATTCTGTCCTCGTTTTCTAGCAGAAGTCTCTTTTTACTCCAGTCTATTCACATTTGTAGCCAAATAATCATGCCATCATACCGCACTCACACTTCACTACTGGGGTCGAGCTATCTGTTGCTCCCTGAACACAATGCCAGTTGTTGGAGACAGACATTTTTACTCAGAAAATGAGACGTTGAGCTATCTGGCTGCTGATTTGAGACTCACAGGCTGGACTCCTTCATCACTCCCAGAAAGGTGTGCCTTTCACATACAGATTCAGGGGAAGGAGCCTCAGCATACAAGCATTCAAGGCAGAAGTAGCCTCCCAGACACTTAGTGTGAGATCAGACCATCACCCTGCATTGGAAGGACACCAACCATCTCTTGAGTTCTCTGTCCTTTTCCAAGCCCACTGGGAAGCTGGCCCATACAGGTCACTAAAAAGTGTACCACCCATGTCTGGCACATTCCTCAGTCAAGGTGGAGGTGTTCATGTGTTTAGATAATACTGTCTTGATTGGCCAACCAAGCAAGAAGAGCCTGCATAGAGCTGCTGCATGACCTTGAGAGTAAAACTAAATACTCTGCCATGTCAAATTTTGAAACAATGCCACAACCTACCTAACTTTTGGGAGCCAAATGTTCAAGATCAAAGGAAACAGTCCTACCAAACTAATCTCTCACACCATAAATTTGGGAAGTACTGTGGGATGCTACTGAATATCCATAAATCTCTTATGGATTTGTGAAGTTTAGTATTGCTATAGTTTGGATATGGCTTGGTCCCTGTGGTGATTGGCCATATTGTGGTGATAGATATAGAAGATTGTCTGTGTCTCTGACGGTGTTTCCAGAGACATTTAATGGAAAAGAAAAACCCACCCTGCATGTGAGCAGTATCATCCCATGGGCTGGGGTCACAGATGAAATAAAAATGAGAAATCCGGCTGAACAATCTCTCTCTCTCTCTCTCTCTCTCTCTCTCTCTCTCTCTCTCTCTCTCTCTCTCTCTCTCTCTCTCCTTTCCCAGTTGTAGATACAGTATGGCCAGCTGCTTCATATTATTGTTGCCATACTTTCCCTGACATGATAAACTGTATCCCCTCAAACTGTAAGCCAAAATAAACCTTAAGTTGCTTCTCATCTGATACAGCAATGAGAAATGAAACTAATATAGTCCCCAACACAAAGACATGGAAAATTGATTAGAGGTTTGCATCACTATCACCCAAAGGCAGGCAAATATCTGAATTCCAGGACAGCCAGGGCTACACAGAGAAACCCTGTCAAGGGAAGGAAGCAAGCAAACAAACTTGATAGGATTTTGACAGTGCATGGCATAACAGAAGGTGAAAGGTGATCTAGTGGCAAGTGTCCATGTAAAAAGTAATGCTGCTCTGGTCTCAAGGGGTCTTTCAGGAGGGGATTAGTCCTTTAGGAAGGGGAGCATCAGGGAAGGAAGTGGGTCACTGGGAGCAGGCTTCCTAGCTTTATACCCTAGTCTTCTTCCTGCTCACATTTGTACTGTGGATACAGTGTGACCAGCCATCCTCCTGCTTTTACCTCAGTGCCTTCCCTGCCTACTGCTGTGTCTTCTCCACTATGGCTGACTGTATCCCTCTGGCTCTGTGAGCCTAAATAAACTTTTTCCCTTAAGTTGCAAGAAGGCAGTGCATCACCAGATACCAAATCTGTCAGCATCTTAGACATGGACTTCTGGGCCTCCAGAACTATGATTAGGAAATTCCTTTTGTTTATAAACTACCCAGTCTCTAGTATTCTGTCATAGCGGTCTGAGGAGTCTGCCTGTTAGCAATGACCTACAGGCATTCTTCAGAATAAATGTGAGCTGCAATTGCTGTCAGTGCTAAATACCTTGCACTGGAAACTTGCATACGCTGGGTACAAAGTACCCACCACTTAAGAGACACATGCTTGAGGTATGAGGTCTGAGGTGGAAAGGATTATGATGTGTTTCACTAGCTCTCAAGTGGGCCAAAAACATGAGAGAGAGCTAGAACTGGGATAAACGCTGTCAATGGTAGAATCTAGATGAAAGATATGATGTCTACTTTATGATTTGCACAACTTCTCTATACATTTTCAAAGTTTTCACAGTTGAGAGTTAAACAAAGCAAATCATAATGACTTCATTAGAGTCAAATTAATGGTTTAGGGCAGAGACAATGTCAAAAACAAAGAATAGGAAAAACCCAGCAATGGCAGAGGCTGGCTGGAGGTCAGTCAGTGCATGCTTGGGGGTTCATTTCTGCTCAGGGATGTCTTGGAAAGTTGAAAGCACCTGCGGATAGAGGTACAGCATTAAAGAGTGTGTTCCTTTACAAATCAAACAGCTCCCAACCAACACATGCGATGCTCAATGCATGGTGAGGACCTCTGCCAGAGGACCCTTGGAGCAGAAGACACGCCCACTCCAGGAGAGGCTCTGCCATCTCTGAGTTCCACATGAAGCCCCCCAAAAGACTGCTCTTCTGAACTCCAGATTTTATATTTTTTTTGAGATTTCTTGAACCTACCAGAGAAGAAAACACTGTGTAGGAAGGGTGGCGGTGCCTGCCAGTTATCCAACTCCTGGACTTCTTTTATCTCATTCTTCAAGTTGTTGGCCTTCTCCTTCTCCCAGAAAGGCAAGCTGGAAGAAGAACACAATTCTGCTGAGTTTGAATGTATGCTGTGTTAACTTTACAAACACCACAGATGGATGAGGCACTGCACACCACAAAATGAAAGAGGCCTCTACCTCAGGGCTGTGGAGATAGCTCAGTGAGTAAAGTGTAAAAGGATTTTCCTTTGAGCTGTCAGCTCACAAATAAAGACATGGAGACTTGCTGTTAATTATGAAAGTTCAGCCTTAGCTTAGACTTGTCCCATTAGCTCTTATAACCTAAACTAACCTGCTTTTATTAATCTATGTTTTACTATGTGGCTTTCTACCTTCCTTTCATTCTGTATGTCTGAGTCCCTCCATGTCTCATTGGCATCTTCTCATGCCTTGATTATCTCCTCCTACTTCCTCTCTCTGCCCATAACTCCCACCTATACTTCCTCCCTAGCTACTGGCCATTCAGCTCTTTATTAAACCAATCAACAGCAATATATCTTCACACAGTGCATAAATATCCCACAATATTTCCCCCTTTTGTCTAAATAAAAAGGAAAGGTTTTAACTCTAACCCAGTAAAACTGTATACAATAAGAACAATTATCAAGTAAGAATTACATTCACAATGTCTAGATCATATGTACTTGGCAAATTCAGAGAAAATACTTTATTATCTATCCTCTTATTGAGTCCAAAGTTTTATACCTAAACCATTTTCTGTCATAACTTGTATTGCCATCCTAAAAATATCTTTTTAGACTTAAAAACATCTTCTTAAGATAAATAGCTTAAGCTTCTATGTTGCTCAACCTTATAAACTTTATATCTCTTATGTGAGTTTTTTTCTGAATTTGTCAACAAAGAAAACTGTATACCATCTAGTCTTCAGTCCCCATCAGAGACCCAAGAAGGATATATTACCTGTGTAAACAGGAAGTGCAAAATAAGCAATTTCTAAAACTATATAAATGACAGACATCTGGCTGCCTGAACTGTCACCCAAGGTTCCTCTGTAATGTTGGGGCATCCATATTGAGCCTACAGGCCTAGAATATCTGAAAGACTTTCTTATGAGGCAAGAATTTTGAAGGAATGTCCTACTTTGTCTTGGCAAAGTTTAGCAGTTACTTTCTTTTGTGTCCTGCTCATCCAATTTGGACAGCATATTGTCAGCAGTCAAGGCAAGGACAGTTTTTTGCCCAAATTACTAGCTTTGCCACATTGAAGGCAAACTCCATATGGAAGTTCTTTGATGACTGTCATCCTTTTTTGAAGTATATTGGTGCTGCCAAGAGTATATGTATCTCACTGTCATGAAAAACCTTACGTTATTAAGACATCTTTAATGCCATATTCTATAGGTCTCTTAAGTGTTTGAAACCCATCTTCCTATCTAAAATATATCCCTGTTTGACTATGAAAACATACCTAACATGGCCAAAAATTGGATTGTTAGATGACTAGCTACTAACCTGTATTTCTCTAATTATCCTAAATAGTTTGTAATAACGTTAAAGGACTAGAAATTTACTTTACATTTTTAAATGAGCTGCATAGGTACAATGCCTTAAACAAGAGTAGAAACATATATACAGCATAACAAAAAAAAGCCTTAAATTTGTATCAATATACAAAAATCCATACCGCCAAGCAGTGGTGGCACACACCTTTAATCCCAGCACTTGGGAGGCAGAGGCAGGGGGATCTCTATGAGTTTGAGGCTAGCCTGATCTACAGAGCAAGTTCCAGGACAGGCTCCAAAGCTACAGGGAAACCCTGTCTCGAAAAACCAAAAAAAAAAATCCATACCAATGTAATATATTTAAGATTAGTGGTTGTTCAAAAGCAGACTCAACAATCCACCCTTTTATCCCATCTTTTCTGTACTGTATCCCCCTTTTTCCTTTCAGAATGAGATCCCTAATCTAATCTCCTTTGTTCAGCTTTTTATCTATGACCAACAGCAACTTGTAACCAATCCCCCTAAAACAACAATAAACATCCATAATTCATTGAATGACTAAAACTACCCACCCCAATTCTTGGGAATGTGGGCATTGTATTCTCTGTTCTGCTTCCTGTTATCTGGGGGCAACAGCATCTTTAGGGAACCCTGAAAAATGGGATAATGGTCAAGTCCTGGGAGAGCTAGCTTGTCTAGTCTTGGTGTGATGGGAAAGTGCAAGGTTTATCTGAAGTTCTGGCTGGATAGTCTGTGAGGCTGAACCATCTCAACTAGCAGATTGAAGTTGTTCTGGATGCAGAATTTTAAGGAAACTGCAACAAAGGCATTCTGAGAAGCTGGATCACCTGGGCTACTTGTCTTTATTGGTGTCTAGTTCTTTTAAAGGTTATATATATAAACTTTTAAAGGTTTTATATATATGTATATGAACAAACATGGAATGCACAGTGTATACAAGTCAGCTACAGATGATTTTTTGTTTCATGTTTGAGCAGGTAAAAGGCAGCTGTCAACTTTATAAGTTTGTTTGGGCTGTATAATCAAACCTCTATCCATGCCATATAAAAGAATGTCATGTAATAAGTCATGAGGACTCCGTAGCCAACAAGATTTATCATGTCTCATCCAGTCTCCGAGCTGTTCCCATGTAGAGGGACCAACATATACACTACCTGTCCTACAGTCTTTCTTGCTTTCCTTTTTTATGTCTGTAGCCAAGATTTTCAGGAGGTCTCCACCAATCAAATTGGATTTTAATTGATTTTGAAGCAAACCATAGCTTTTTGTTTCCTATGGAAACAAAAGCATAACCTGTCCCCCAATGCGACATATTTTCTGACTTCCATTTTGAAGTTAAGATACTCTTAAAATATATAGGTTTGTCAATTTCCATAATCCAGTGTCTCTCAGCAGCTATTCTTTTTGTACATTAGCATTTAAAAATTCAAAGTCAACGAAGCACCATACAGGTTCCAGACACCCTGTATATTTCCCAACTTTATGTGGCTTATTTTTTTTTTATTGCTTTACTCTCTCTTTAACAACTTTGTTATTTTTAAACTGTGTATTTTTTCTATGACTGTCTGTACCCATTTTTTACTGTATCTGTTTAAAGGTGCTGAACCTACCCAAGAGACTGTGGTCACCAGGAAGCCACTTGCTCAGAACATTTCTTTTAGCTTTCTCACGCCTTGTGTGTGTATATGTGGCTAGACATTGGGTGCCATGTGTAGTCAGACTTTTCTTTTGGCCACCAGCTCACAAATAATGACATGGAGACTTAATTATTAAAGCTTGATCTTAGCTTAGGCTTGTCCCACTAGCTCTTATAACCTAAATTAACCTGCTATTATTAATCTATATTTTATCATGTGACTTTTAGGGGAAAAGCTCATTCATTTTGTATGGCCAACTCCCTCTATGTCTCGTTGGCATCTCCTCTGTGCATCAATTATTTCCTCCAACTTCCTCTCTCTACCTGGAAGTCCCATCTATACCTCCTGCCTAGCTATTGGCCATTCAACTCTTTATTAAATCAATTCCAGTGATATCTCTTCACACAGTGCACAAGTATCCCACAACAGTAAAGTGATTGCCATCCAACCACAAGGACCCAAGTTCAATCCCCAGAACCCACATAACAAAGCAGGATGTGGTGGTGTGTACTTGTAATCCCAGCATTGGGGAGGCAGAGACAGACAGATCCTAGTGACTCTCTAGCTAGCCAGCCAGCCTAGCCCAATTAGCAAGCCTCAGGATAGTTGAGAGGCCCTATCTCAAAAACAAAAAACAAAACAAAACAAAATATGGACAACACCTAAGGATAACACCTAAGGTTGAGCTCTAACCTCCATATGCACACGATCAAACACAAGCACGCACACGCAGATATAAGTAATTTAAATATTCATTTAGGTCTTTAGGCAGACCTAAAGACAAAGTGATTCAGAAGCAAAATAATGACAAGATATATCAGCTAACTGTAAATGAAAGAGAACAAGAGTTATAATCTTTTTTTTTTTTTTTTTTTGGATTTTCGAGACAGGATTTCTCTGTGGCTTTGGAGCCTGTCCTGGAACTAGCTCTGTAGACCAGGCTGGTCTCGAACTCACAGAGATCCGCCTGCCTCTGCCTCCCGAGTGCTGGGATTAAAGGCGTGCGCCACCACCGACCAGCAAGACTTATAATCTTAATATTTATAAATGTGGCCAGGTGGCGATGGTCCACGCCTTTAATCCCAGCACACGGGAGTCAGAGTCAAGAGGATCTCTGTGAGTTCAAGGCCAGCTTAGATCTACAGAGTGAGTTCAGGACAGGCTCCAAAGCTACAGAGAAACCCTGTCTTGAAAAACCAAAACAAAAAAAATTATAGATAAGGATAATGAGAGTTATAGATTATAGATAATAATGCTATTGTATAAAACCCATTCATCCAGTAACATGGGAAATAAAAGGCCACCTGAAAATTTTGTTTTATATTTTTGGAGATGTACAATCCAAGCAGAGCACCATGTTCTCAACAAGTCTGAAAAGCCAGAGATAAGTCATTAGAGAAACTTCGAGGCACAGAAACAGCAGGGCAAAGCTGTGGGAAAGAAGGAACTACAAAGAAAATGAGCTTCCTAAATTTATACAGCAGTCCCCTTGAGTTTTGCTGAATGTTAAGACATGTATGTATAGGGCAGGATGCCAGAACAATAAAGTTGTCTACTGTGAGCGGTGCTGGCTAGTTTATGTCAACTTGACACAAGCTAACATCATCTGAGAGCAGGGAACCTCAACTAAGAAAGTGTCTCCCTAAGATCGGGTTGTAGGCAGGCCTGTCAGGTGTTTTCTTAATTGGTGACTGATGGGGAGGGCCCCCAGCCCATTCTTGGTGGTGCCAACCTTGGACCAGTGGTCCTGGGTTCTAAAAGAAAGCAAGCCAGTAAGCAACTCCCCTCCATAGCCTCTGCATCAGCTCCTGCTCCCAGGATTCTGCCCTAACTTCCTTTGGTGATGAATAGTAATATAGAAGTGTGAGCTGAATAAACCCTAACTAAGATATAAGCTGAATTGTTTCCAGCACTCACAGAAAACTGAAAAACACTCCTAGATCCCACCAACTAAGTTGAAGACTACAGTAATTACTCCAGGCACTTGGTAGAGACTCCAAAGGGAATGGTTAGTTACTCTAAACTATCCTTAGAGAAGTCCTAACAATAGTCAAAACATACTCAAAAGCATCACACCTTCAAAATCTGAATATCAAAAGATCACAACAAACTGCAAATGATTGTCAGAATAAAGCTGAACAGCCAGCGGTGGTGGCGCACGCCTTTAATCCCAGCACTCGGGAGGCAGAGACAAGCGGATCTCTGTGAGTTTGAGACTAGCCTGCTCTACAAGAGCTAGTTCCAGGACAGGCTCCAAAGCCACAGAGAAACCCTGTCTTGAAAAACCAAAATGAAATAAAGCCGAACAGTCTTTAAGATTACAAAACCCAGACACTCGACACCATAAAATAAATGTTCCATATTCAAACAGAAATTACTAGTCTTGCCAAGAATTAGGAAACTGTGATCAGTAATCAGATGAAAAGAATCAGTAACAACAAACCCAGAAATGGCAGAAATTATTCAGCAAACAAAAATACTAACACGGCTATGATAACTATGCTGAAATAGGTAAGGAAAATGAGGGAATCAATAATAGATTTTTTAAAAAGTCAGATGAGGGATCAGTCAGATAGCTCAGGCGATAAGGGCACTTGCCAACAAATTTGGCAGCCCAGGTTCCATCCCCAGGACCCACAGGATGGAGTGAGGGCCACCTCCCAAAAGTTGTTCCAAAAGTTGTTTACTCACACTCATACACATACCTAACCACAATAAATAAATCAATGTAAAAAGTCACATGGAACTTCTAGAAATTAAAAATATTAAGCCAGACATGGTGGTGCATAATTCCAGCATTCAGGAGGCTCTGTGAGTTTGAGACCATCCTGGTCTATGAAAAGTGTTTCAGGACAGCCAGGGCTACACAGAGAAACCCTGTCTTAGAAAAAAAAAAGTACTAGTAACAGCTGGAGGTATAGCTCAGTTGGTAGAGTGCTTTTGAAGCAAGCAGGAAGCTGTGGCTTAATTCCCAGCACCACATAAACGAGGTATGATGATGCCTATTATCCCAGCGTTTGGGAGGTGGAAGCAGGAAGATCAAAAATTCGAGGTCGGGCTGGAGAGGGGGCTCAGCTGTTAAAGGCTAGGCTCACAACCAAAAATGTAAGGTCTTCCTTGACTTTGTAGTGAGTTTGAGATCAACCTGATCTACATGAGACCCTGTCAAAGAAGTAAAAAAAAAAAAAAGTCTCCAGATAAGATTTTTTCAACAACCGTGTACTGAGGAAGTGGGAGCTGAATCTAAGAAACACTGAGTAGTAGATCCAGCTCCTGAAACTGGAGCTCTTCTGTCTCTTGACAAGATCAGTTGGGTAGATGACTTCCAGGTCAAATTGCCATGAAGAAAGCCCAAGTCTCCTGATTC